>MU225370.1:1199398-1227169 GCA_018584345.1 Thuja plicata
ATTTTTTACTTAAACTATACAATTAATTGATTAAAATCAATTATATAATTTTGATTGATCCTTTTAGGCTTATTTTTTATTATTTGATGTCATGGTTAATTAATCCTTTGATTTAACTTGATTTCGTCCATTTTGATTGATAAATGTCCATTTGATTTTATTTTGATCCATTCCAATGCAATTTGATGAGATTAGGAGCAATTTGGTAAAAAATGTAGATTTTCTTTATTAACGAACACCTAGTCAATTTGAGGTGTCTAAAAAAATATATGAAGAAAAATTGGGGTGGGCTACCTAGGGAAAAATAAATTATTGCAAAGCCCAACAACTACCATAAATACTTTTCCTATTAGGAACTGAAGGAACTAATTGAGTGGGTGTTAAAAATGGAACGTGAGTTTGTGTAGAACAAATTTTCTAGATAGAAGACTTTACAAACATGATTCTATGCAATAATAAAATGTTAGAAAGAAATAATCTCTAGGAATGTAGACGATGAAAGGGAATTAAATAAAAATGATATTGGAACCACTCTATTTTTAAACACTTAGATAATGTGGTGCATCTAAAAGTATGACTAGAGTGATCATGCACATGTGCAAGAACATGCAAAAGAAATGAAAGGAGTGAGGAAAATGAGGAGTATTTAATATCGGTGGCAAGACACTATGGAAATATGAGCGTAAATTTAAGCTCCAATCATAGTACACCAAAATTAGCTGAGCGAGAATAGCACTAGTAAGAAAAATTGATTATTAGTTAAAATTATCAAAGGAATATGTCCTTGTGGAGTTGTAAAAAAAAATTAAGGAGTCAATAGGGTCTTCGCCTATTAGTGAAGTAGAAAAGTTCTTAATGAATCCACTAGATTGCATGCATAGGAATAGACCACGTTATTGTTAAAAAAAATTAAGACCCATGGGAGTCTTGAGGACGGGATTGCAAGTGAGGATCATATGGCAGTAGAAGATAAATTATTCATTTTAAGAAAAATGTTGAATTGATTAGTCATAACTAAAAGGTTAATACATGTTATTGTTCACTAAATCATTTTACAAGGATTTAATATTAAATTAAAATAATACTAATCGTTCTTGTAATTTTAGTTACAGATAAATCTCCATACTTCAATAAATCGACATTCAACATTTTAATGGTTCTATAAAAAAAAAGTGACATGCTTAATTGCCTTTTTAACTACTTCACTTTAGTTTACCAACTTAGAAAGCCACAAAAATCTCAAAATCACCAAACTAAAGGTTCAGATGTAGAAGATAATGGTAAAACACGAAAACAAATCTGATGAAAAAATTCAATGTGGAGAGAAGCAAATCTATAAATTTTTTGATGCCTTTTGGGAGAAAAGGCTTCAACAGATTCAAAGTTCAAAAAAAGAGAAAACTAGAGTACCAAAACAACATACTTGTGTTAACATAACATAATTACCAATGATATAAGAAAGGTAGTTACCAACATAACTTCGATGATAGCTAGCCTTGTAATAGAAATAATCGAACTGCAACAATCAGTCAAATTTATTATTGAGTGCGAAATGTATCTTTCCATCTTTGTGAAAATGATCTAGACTTGAATCAAATAGAAAAAAAAACAATAACATATACATGGTGTATTTCACATGTGTTTCATATCTCCAAAACCAACAATAATAGAAAGATAAAGAATTGTCTAAGTCATGTTGATTTTTGGAATGTATAATTGGTCACTTATTTTATCAGAGGTACGCACTACTTTCACCCTAGGAAAGTAACCTAGTGACAAGATTTAAGTGATAATTGAAAATGTCCCATTGATGATAGCTTGACTTCCAACCATAAATGCAAGTGTGGCAATTACTACAACTGGCCAGTGTACAGGTTCTGCCAAGATAAAATAATGTCTTATCATAAAAGGATGCCTTGATCCTTTTACAAGGTGAAAATAATGTGCAGTTCTAATTTTTAATAGTAGTACAAATGAAACTGGAATTTGCAATCCCTTGATGACTAACTACTAGAAGTGCCCCAGATTTGAAAACCTTTCACTGAACCTATACAAAAAAGTTGATTAGGTCGATTTCTTGAGAAGAGGTTGATATATTTTTACACAGTAATGTATTAAATGGCCATGCTTTCATGCGTAACTAGGATTCACTTGTCAAAAAAAAGGGAAACTTCCCAATGCGCACTAGCCAAGTTACTATGTGTGTAAATTATTGTACCTGGATATCTTGTAACACAACACTTCTATAACTTATTAGATCAATTGTTAGTATCAATTAATTAATCAAAATGACATGATTGAAACCAAATTATAGCTTCCTAGTCATAGAGAGTATGATCTAATTGTAATTTTGCTCTTAGAAATGTGCTTAGATCAATGACTAGCCACTATGAAATGGAAGATTTATATGAAATTCAAATAAATGATTGCAATTAAGATGAATGTTATGAACTTGAATGCAATTAAGCAAGATTAACTCTAAAATTAAGTGAATTATGCATCTACATGATCAATTCAGCTATGAAATACAATAAAAACTTATTTAAGATGATGAATTATTACTAAATTGAGCTCTTGAATGCACTAATTAACTAAGAATTCAAACTAGCATTATGTCTATACAAAATGATGGATGGATCCATAATGCCTTGACTGAGCTTGTTTATATAGATTTTCCTTAGAGGGAAAAGGTTTGAATTTGAATTTGATGGCTGAGATCAATCCATGATGGATGATGGACATTGCAAGTTGAGTGATCCTTGTAATTGAAGCTCATTGGTTAGAATTAACTTGTTTTTCCTTTTGTGAGTTGAGTGGATAATATCTGAAAATCAATTAATTCACTTTAATTAATATCACTAGTCATGGCATTTTAGATTTTGATTTAGTTAATTAGGCTAGGACTATTAATTAATGAATTTCCTTTGATTAATGAACTTTGATGCTTGATTAATGATGAATCATATAATTAAAGTAATCTAATTCAATCACACAATTATGATCAAAACTGACTTGACTTGATCACCTTGATTAGGGTTTATCCTTGATTAGGACCTAGGGTAATTCAATTAATATTTAGGCCTCTTGATTAGAATAGCCCATTTTTAGGTGATTACATTTGCCCCTCTTTGAATCAATGTGTGAATAATGCATTGATTAAAAGAACGTATGAAATCTGATGTCGATAAGATTCGGATTGAGTGAGTATTTTGATATGGATATTGATGAAATTGGACACAACTTGATTGATAAGAGATCTAAAGGAAGAACTTGATGATAGATTGAGACTAGATTAAAGAGTTTGATGTGAAGCAATGAAACTAATAATTGTCTAATATTGATGATAACGAATAACCAATTTGATGTGATGCCATGAAATTGATTATCGTCAGGAAGATTATGAGAACACTAAAATGAATAACTAGATTGATGTAAAGTGATGAAACTGATTATCATTGAAAATTTTTGAGTTTATTGATATTGATAAGAACGAATAACCAGTTTGATGTGAAGCAATGAAACTAATTATCATCAAAAGGTTGAACCAGACAATTAACTTGATATGGGTCCTAATGAAGTCAATTATCTGATGATTTTCTGATGACAAGACTATCAATTTGATGTGGTGATGAAATTGATATGCCCTAATTGATTATGATGGTGAAAATACTGATTAGAGTGAGCAATTTGATATGAAACCTGATGAAATTACTCATACCCTAAGACTGATTGATTCGAGACAACCAACTTGATATGGATTATGATGAAGTTTATGTGCCCCTTTTGATGTGATTTGATTTGATTAGACTAGGTCTATGATTTGATTGATGATTGTTGCTAGATTCAATTCAATGAATTCTTTGATGACAAAAATTTGGTTCATGAGATTGATAGGATATGTTGTTTAATGATCCAAATGAAAGGATATGTTGATTCCAATAATCATGCCCCCTCGGGAGCAAAATCAAATTATAAGAAGGACCAAGTATCAATTTTGACTAATGTGAATGATTAGGAGCTTGCATAATTTGATTAGGAATTGAGTCAAGATGATTTTGAGTTAATTTGAACATGACTAGACCAAGTTTGACTAGATTTTGACAAAGTTTAACCAGATTTTGACCAAGTTTGACCTTGGTTGACTTTAGTTGTTCATTGTTGACTTGATAGAATGATGCCAAATTGATTTAAAAAGATTCCAAAATGATTATGCACTTGATTGGCCTTGAGATGGCCTCATTTGACCTAAGTTTGACTCACAAGTTGACTAAGTTGACTTGATGCAGTTGAACTCCACTTTCGATTTTCAACCCGATATTCGTTTTCCAAGTTTGATTGACCATCTGAGTTCAATTTCACTGCCGAGTTAGTGGGTCAAAAAATCAGGTTAAATTGATAAGTCAAAGGGGATTAAATAGTGAAAATGACCTTTTCCCAATTCATTTTCACTTTTTACTTTGAAGTGACTTTATTGTTGACGATGCCAATTCCCACTAAGAGCCACTGATTTGAGCTTGAACGCTGCCACAGATATCCTGCGGAGTATCCACCTCCGGTATGTCCTCAATTCAATGCCTTTTTGGTCAAATTTTCATGCATTTTTGTTTGTTTTTCAACCTTTTATGTTTCATCATATGTAGCATCTTTCATCGTATAAAAGCGTATCGTTCATCATATGATGAACTAGTTAAAATTCTTGAGTCGTATAGGGTGTAATTGCCATTCCTATGATAACCAACCCAGAGTCGTATGAATTGTTGTGATTTTTAGTATTTTAATTGTCACTTCCCTTGTACGACAAGTTGTCTTAAGTTGTATGTCGCATCCTAAGTCATTTGATGTATGTTGACTCATAGGAGATCCATTTCTAAGTCGTATGGTGTGTTTTCTTTCATACGAGTGACTTCTCTGAATCATTTGGTGTTTTTTCTCTGATATGCTTGATTTTCTTAGTTAATTTGCTTCATTCAATGCTTGATTTTTATTCGATTGATCTTATGTTGTACTTTGATGCTATATGACGATGCATTTTCCTTGTGATACCCATATATTGATTGTTTAATTTTTAGGTGCACTTTCAATCCATTTACCCTGAGATGATGAGTAGGATACCGGAGGTAGCCGATGATGATTGATGCATCATTTGTCGCTGTGGGCTACTGCGATCATTGGAAATACCTAATATTTTAGTTAATCAAGGTCTAATTACTGTACTTGTTGAGCGATGGCATTCAGAACATAATACGTTCTACATGCCTACAAGTGAGATCACAGTTACTGCATCCTATAGATTCCATTTGTAGTGGATCTTGTATATTACGATGTGCAACCCATCCAGACTGGGATAACAACATTAAGGTAGGTATTTGGTGATGATACCATTGATCACCATTCGATCACCTGGGAGCACATGTCAGCAACCTATATTGTACTTCCTTTTGTCCTTGTCGGGTTGATTAGCGGTATCGTTATGTCCGATAGGATTGCACAGGGATTCTTCTGTGGATGGGGTTGGATATTGGAGGATATGTTGGCAAGACCATGCAGATTTGCTTGGGGGTCATGTATTTTGGCTCACCTATATCAAGAGCTACATGAGGTAGTATATTGTCATAGTAGGAGTGTTTCAACAAGTGTAGTTATACTGCATATCTAGGCTTGAGATCATATCCTAGTTACACGACCGATTGGAGATAGAGATCGATGAGATAGAAGGCCATACATTAATACATATCAAGGTTTTGTGAAGAAGCCCCACTTGGGGAAGGTGGATTACTGGCATAGAGTTCTTGAGGGCTGCACTATTTTGGATTGGAGGCATACTGAGACTGCGAGGATTGGTCTGATGTTGCACGAGAGTTTTCCTTTATGTTCATGAGCAGATAATTGATCGATCGAACACAACTAGTTATTGAACGCTTCCTTTCCACTTGTGTGATGCGCCATTTCAGTCGGTGATAGGGATTTTTACAGGAGATGGGCACATATGCCAGGATTCGGGAGGAGGAAGCACAGTGGGATGTTAGGGTCACTTTTTTTATTGTTTCTCACGAGTTCTAGATTTTATAGCCTATGGTTTGGGATTATTTCTAGCAGATGTAGAAGATGGTAGTATGACTAATGCATACCGTTAGTATATGCAACAACGTCCTTTCCCATGATTTACTTCTCCTGATGAGGTTACACCCCGAATAGATGATCCCAACGATGAAGAGGGTGGAAGGAGTCACAGAGGAGGTCACCAAGGATAGAGAGGGCTGAGAGATCCTAGTAGAGGTCCTAGGAGAGATGGGGGAGATCAAAAGAGAGTGAGGTCCAGAGAAGATCCAAGTCATTTGATGAGACACGACATGTTAGGTTGTTTAAGTGGTGTTACTCAGGATGACCCAGCACCTCCACAAAATAGAGTAGAGAGAGATGATCAGGGTGCACTTTCACGATGTCTCTAGAAGCGAGATTAGTTGCAGACCCATATTTTTGTATTGTAGGCACAAATGGGTGATAGAGATAGAGCCTTGGCCAACATGACTGCAAAGGGAGATAAAGCACTGAGGGATATTTTTTTACAGTGGAATCAAGCTTCATATTATTAGGAAACATACTTTGCAGCTATTCCAGATGAGAGGGAGAGGGTACTTGCATATTCAACACATGCAACATAGTCCAAGGGTGCCGCTCCTGCACCTACTAGAGCAGATGTTCCACCTCCTGGTCCACCTGCACCTGGTCTAGTGGTGTAGGAGCACCCATCTACGATAAAGATGAGGAAGGATAGCATGTGGTACATATTTGATGTCCTCTTTTCTGTTAATTTTTCATTTTATCAATGGTTGTAAGAAAGGTCCCCTAATTTGTAACTCAATGTCATGATTTGGTACATTATAAACCACCATGGACAATTGACCCAAGGGGCAGTGGTGGTGAATCCTTATGGATTTAGAGTCCTTTAGGAGTTTATTTTATGTTTTCAATCATTTTTGAATAACCCCATGTCATAAGGAGTCAAGTTATTAAGGAAATGTAAGTTTCCTAGCAATTGTGTAAAATTTGTCAAAAAATGCAAAATTGCATTTTTACAATATTTTCTTGCAAAAAGTGCAAATTTGTTCCCAATGGATCTAACTTTAAAATAGCTGTTATGAACCATTGGGAGAAGGTATATGTACTCCAAATCATCCATTTTCAATGGTTAGGGATGATTGTACGAAACTGTGAAGATTGTAAGCAATACAAACTATTTAGATTTCTTGCATATGTCATTTTTCTAAGCATGTATGGATTGAATGTGGATTCTAATTGATTGGTAAATTTTCTACACTCACATATCTTATTTTTTAAGTTTTTTTGAAGGGTTGAAACCATCGGGAGTAAAATTTGTACAATTTTGGTGTTCATTGGCATGTATCCTCGTAAGAAACCCTCCGAGATAAGGGTTTGGAATTCAAATGGCTCTAACTTGTACCTCCACCATCAAAACTTGAGTAATCTATATGGAAAACAATTTATGCCTATGTATTTTATGATTACTAGAGCTAGGGTTGTGGAAGTGCAGGGGTTGAAGGGAAATCAGATGCCCTATGTCGATATTTGGATGTGGCTACCTACTATTATAACAATATGTTGTTTTGAGAGATGGGTGCTGAACCAGAGGGTCTACCTTTGGATTTAGGAATTTTTTTGGTTTCCCTTGAAGGTAAGATCATTTATTTGGAGAAAAAACATGTCGAGATGGTGGTCCCTTTGTAATTCAAGGCCTAATTGCCCTATTAGGCCTATGGTCTTTTGTATGTTTGAACCCTTACCTGTAAAGTACAGAAGAAACCCTTCCAAATTTTGTAAAGATCCCAAAAGGGTGTCATAATATAATATTTTTTTGTTGATCCTTTGAAGGAATTTTTAGTTGTGTTCTAAAAACCAGTGGGATAGGGCTACAAGCCTTAGTAGGCCTTTGTGAAGCAAGCACCCTTAGTAACATTGCAAAACCACTTATAATGCATGAATTGTATTGTTTGGGTCATTTTGGGGTCAAGTCCATGAAGTATTGATTCAGGTTGTTAGAGGGGATATTTGAGGGTGGTTTTTTGTCAAATCAAGCCCTTGGATCTTTTGTAAGAATGGAGTCATTGTGAAGAGATCACTAAGTATTGGTGAAGTGTTTCATTGAGATGTTGGGAGGATTTACCTTATTATGTGGAGCCTTGTCTTATTAACACCATCTATTTAAGGGTAGTAGTGTGTTAGGGTTGAGAATATCCTAGGTAAGAAGGGCTCTACATCATGTAGAGGGTGGCATCGAGAGTTGAGATTATGCCATGTTATGATATTTGATGTACATTTGTCACATGTTATATATTGACATATTGATGACACACTTGATGTATTTAATAGTTTTGATGACATTTACTCTGATTAATTTTTATCTCATTGTACCCCTTACACTGACATATTATTTTGATATGCATATATATGAGATGCATCAACTTTGTTCTATATGCTCTTGATGTGATGTTGTTATATGCATGATTTCTATGTCATTTATGCAATCCAATAGATCTATAATGATTATGAATGCAGTTAATTTTATGAGATGATAATGTACAAATGCAATGGATTTTTTACTATGTTCTTATGATGTATTCTTTGGGTGCCACATGATATGATGTGCAATGGATACTTTATCTTTTTGTTCATTTCTATAGATATACAATACAAATGTTTATTTACTGATTTTGATTATAATTATGCATATGAATGCCATGCATGCAAAAATATGATGTGATGGTTAATGCAATGGATATATGATGCAATGAATGATGAATACTTACTAACCTATGATACAGGTATAATTTTGATGTCAGTTCTATTAGATACTCGATCGTGTTCATATTCTGGTGATGATGTCATAAGAGTCAATTAAGTTCTAATGTTGACATCATTATATTTTGATTTTCCCTGATGAAGATAGTCTTTCTTAGCACATTTCAACCAAGGAGAATGAATGCAAGAGTACCAGTGGAGAATGAGTGGAGGAGGAGGATGAGAGCGTGGAGGACAGTCCCCAAATTCAAATTTGAATTTGGGCGGGACTTGTGCGGTGGGGATAGAAGCTGGTCCTTCTGTCTGTAGGAATCTAGATGATGCAAAGGACAATGGGGAGAAAGGTAAGGATCTTGAGGTTGGATAAGTGTGTGGGGACCCGGGAGGGCCCAAAATTTGTGAGTTAGTGGGTCAACAGGAAGGAGGTAAAAAATGGGCTGCCCTCTTTAGAGTCAAACCCACGGGTAAGTCATATTTACCACCTATTAAGAAAATTTTGAAACCTTATCAAGGTAGCTATGCCATTGCATTCCCTGAACAAATCATATACTACACCATTGCAAGAATGGAAAATTCCTTGGTTAAAATATTTTTGGGTGTTAGGCCCAATATTGAGGTGGTTCGTGCCTTTACCAGTAGGAAATGGGTGTTGAAATGGCAGGTGGATGTGATGGCTATGAAAAAAGGATCCTTGTCTTTTTTATTCTCTTATGAAGAGGATGGAATAGAGATATTATGTAACAGGCCATGGATGATTGGGAAAAATACCCTGATCCTTCAAAAATGGTGTCCCAACCTTGTGTTTGAAGATGAGGCAGTGACCCAAGCCCTGGTCTGGGTTAAGCTTCATGGTCTTCCCTTGGAATATTGAATGGAGGATATATTTGCGGGGATAGCTAATTCCTCTAGAGAGTTTTTATACATTGACCCTGTCACGACATAAAGAAGAAGATTAACTTATTCTAGGATATGTGTTGGTATAGCGTAGGAAGCAGATATGCCTGAAATTATAAGTATTCATTCAAAACTAGGATCTTGGGAACAAAAGATAGAACATGAATCTATCCATTTTGCTTGCTTTCATTGTAAGAAAGTTGGGTATTGGGCAAAGAAATGTCTGACTAAGGCAACTCAAAGAAAGGTGAAGAATTGGATTCCTGTTGGAAATCCTAAAGATAATGGGGAAGAAATCTCAAGAGGATTGTTATCCAACAAAGTGGGTGACAAGGATCAAAACACAGATATAGAGGGAAAGGGCAAGGAGAATGGCCAGGAAAAAAATAGAAGCATAGAAAGAAATGAAATCCTACAATACCAAGAAGAGGATAGAATTAATGGGTATGAAATACAGGGGGACATTAATAAGAGACAAGAAATGATAATGAAGGAGGATTTGGAAAGGGAAGAAAGAAATGAAAATTTTCATAGAAGCCCTATTATTATGGAATCAAATTATGTCAATCATGAAGAGCATGAACCAGAGTCCCCAAGGCCAAAAGAGTATGGAGAGGAAGATTCAGAATGGGAGGATGCCCAATAGTGCATTGTTTTAGGACAAGGATCCATAGAAGCTTCACAAATGTCTCCTCAGGTGATCAGTAGTACTTTTTTGGAGAATCAAATCCCAAATTGGGGAGATGTTGATTCCATAAATCAGGCTTTAAAGGGATACCAAAGTGGGCAGGAGGATGGAGTAGAAGCTTCTGCAATTGCAAAAAAATCTAAGAGAAAGAAGAAGAAGGAGAAGGCTAATCAACCCCATACAAGAAGTTTAAAAAATGGAGATGTGGGAAGGTTGATGGCTCTCCTAGAAGACCATCTAAACAAAATAATTTGAGCCATCGAGGCTAAAAAGAATATAGTGGATGGAAGTCATAAGACCATCCTAGAGGCAAGAACTTTATTAAGGTATGAAGATCATCTCATGGAATATTAGAGCATTGAATAATCCTCATAAGGAAGATCTCATTAGAATTATGATTAGAGATAATAGACCTGATATTTTTTTGATCCAAGAAACTAAAATGCTTAAGGAGAAGGTTGAAAAACTTAGATTTTTTAAGAATGGTAATTCTTGTGGGGGGGATCCTGAAGGAGCTTTAGGGGGTATTGCTACCCTTTCAAACTGTAATGTTATAAAAGGTGAAGTTATTTTTTAGGGGATTAATGTTGCCTCTATCAGATTTAGTCATCTCAAGGATGGTATGTCTTGGGTTTTAACCAACATTTATGCTCCTAATACCAAAACTGGTAGAGATTCTTTTTGGGAGATGCTAACCAATTTGAGAAGGGGTTTTAGTACTAAGGAGTGGATTATTATGGGAGATTTTAATACTCCCCTGAAAGAAACTAAAAAAAGGGGGGTAGCCAAACAAATTTAGACAATGGAATGAACCTTATGAATTTCTTAGATGAGCAAGGCCTCCATGATGTGGATTTGCAAGGAATTAATTATAGATGGACTAATCGAATAAGTGGGAAGGATCTCATTCTGGTTAGACTTGGCAGAGCCCTTATTAGTAATGATTGATTTATTCATTATTATTGTTTATTGTCTGCTCATGTGAGAGTGGGCTCTGATCAGAACCCGATTATATTCATGGCTGGTCCCATTACCAAATGGAGGAATTTTCCCAACAGATTTGAGAAAATGTGGATGCAGCACCCTCAATTGGAACAAAAAATTAAGGAATGGTGGAAGATAAAGATAAAAGGTACAACTATGTCTATTCTTTCCAAGAAACTAAAACAAGTTAAGGAGAATATAAAAAATATGGAATAAGGACACCTTTGGTAACATTTTTACTACTAAGTCCAATATTTTCTTGGAACTGAAAGATATTTAGGACACGATTTAGAAAGATGGATATGATAAAATAACAAGAGAATAGGAGAATGAGAAACTTGTGGAGTATCATGATATTATTTCTAAGGAAGAAACTTTCTAGAGATAGAGAGCCCGAAAGATTTTTTGAAGTAAGGGGACAAGAATACTAAATATTTTTACATGACTACTCTTAAGCATAGATTGGCCAACAAAATTACCAATTTAAATATAAATGGTACAAGATATGATGATGAAGATACTATTAGAATGGAGGCCAAAGGTTTTTTTCAAAATCTTCTCCAACACGACAAAGATCTTGACAAGGAAGCTCAAAAGGATTTTTTGGATGGTATTCCCCATATGTTAGATGAGAACCAGAATGCTAGTCTCACTAATATCCCTTCTAATTATGAAATCAGAAAGGCTATTTTTTTCTTTTGAAGGAGACAAGGCCCCTGGTCCTGATGGGTTTCCCCTATTTTTCTTTCAAAAATTATGAACAATAATTGAAAAGGATGTGACTAGTGATGTGAAGTAATTCTTTGGGTCCACTAAGCTTTTAAAAGAATTGAAAGGTACCTTTATTGCCCGTATCCCTAAAAATCATGGTGCAGATATTATGGACCATTTCAGGCTGATAAGTTTATGTAATTTGACTTACAAAATCATTTCTAATGTGATGATTGCAAGGATTCTCTTTATTTTTTCGTCCCTTATATCCTGGCAACAAAATGGTTTTGTCCCAGGGAGGCAGATCATGGATTCTATCATCTCTGTCCATGAAAATGTGCATTCATTGGTTATGTCTAGAAAGGAGGGGTTCATTCTGAAATTGGACCTATCCAAAGCCTATGATAGGGTAGATTAGGATTTTCAGTTATGGTTAATGTTTCTCCTACCCCTTTTTTAAATCTTCAAGGGGTTTAAGGAAGGGTGATCCCTTATCTCTGGTCATCTTTGTTATCATGGCTGAGTGTTTGTGCAGATATAGTGGGAATTTGGTCCAAAAAGGGGAATTTAAAGGCCTCAATCCTTCTTCAGATGCACAAGTCTGCTCTCACCAGCAGTTTGTGGATGACTCAATTATTATGGAGGAAGCTTTAGTTAAAAATTCTGAAGCATCAAAAATGCTTTGAATAGATATGGGACAGCTTCGGGATAGCTCATCAACTGGGGAAAGAGCTCTGTCTTCTTCTTTAGTGTCCCTAAAAAAAAAAAACATAGAATTAAGAATGTTCTGGGTATGAGATGGAAACACTGTCTGGGACTTACCTTGGTCTCCCTCTTTTCTTGGAGCCCTTGAATCATTTTACAGTTCTCTGGTGGATAGATTTCATAGAAAACTGGCTGGGTAGAAGGGCATATTATTGAGCCAAACTGGGAAGATTCAGATTCTCCGGTCTACTCTTCAAGGATTACCTCTTTATGCATTTAGCATATTCAAAATCCATAAAAAAATATGGAGAAGCCATTGATAAGATTCAAAAGACCTTTTTGTGGACCGAAATGGGGAAGAAGAGAAGGATGGCCCTTATTGCTTGGGAAAATATCTTCAGACCTGTGAATAAAGGGGGACTTGGTCTGCGCAGAATTAGAAACCTTAATGACCACCTACTTGCTAAATTAATTTGGAGATACTATAAGCTGAAGGGTGAGTGGAATCTAATATGGGATAACAAATACAACAAGGAGCATCCTAATTTTCTTAGATTTCTTAATGATGACAATGTTTCTATCAGATCCTTTATATGGAGAAATTTTTTGAAGAACAAGGAAATCAATAGAAAATGTGTTAAATGCAAAGTGGGAAATGGGAGGACAATTTTATTTTTGGAAGAGGAATGGTTGTTGGAGAACCCTTTGAAGGAGATTCCTGAGTGGAAGGACTTTGAGAATTAGTGAAAGTTGAGGTTTGGGGTCAAGGTGGCCGATTATTGGGAAAGGGATCGATGGGTCAACCTTACTTTTATTGATCAATCTTTGGGAAAGCTTAATAAAATCTTGAATTATTTCACTCTAATCGACAAAGAAGACAACTTCATATGGAAGTATAGTTCAAATGGGAACTTTTCTATATCCTCTTTGTTCCATCAGGATTTTGAGAAGTTAAATGAACCCTGGTGGGCTAAGGCCTGGATTAAAGGTCTAACTCCTACGGTTAATGTCTTTTTTTGGATAATGTTGCAAAACAAGGTTCTTACAAATGACAATTTGAGAAGAAGAGGTGTCACTATGGTCAATAGATTTTATTTATGCAATTAGAATCAAGAAAAACTTAATCACTTGACTCTTCATTGCCCTTATGTGCAGAGTATGTGGGGAAAATGCTTTAAACTTCTTAATGTTGATTAGGTTGTCCCTGAGGATTTGAAGAGTTTTTTTCAATTCTTGGATTCCTCCCTCTAGGAATGAAACTATTGCTAGGATTTGGAACTTCATTTTACGCTATATTTGTTGGGGGGTTTGGAAAGAAAGAAATGAGAGAATCTTCAGAAACAAGGTTTCCAATGTGAAAGTGGTCTTCCATAAGATCAAAAGAGTTATTATGGAAAATGTATACTTGAAGAACAGCATGATGGAACCCTCTAACTTGGATGACATTACCTTCTTCAATAATTGGAAAATAAAAGGCAAAATGAGCAAGGACAATGAAAAACTAAGGAGAAAAAGAGCTAGATGGGATTGCCCTCCTAGGAGATGGATGAAAGTGAATTTCGACGGAGCTTCAAAAGGGAACCCGGGGCTGGCAAGGTGTGGAATGGTAATAATAGATGAGCATGGGGTTTGTAAAGGGATAAGAGCTACCCCTTTAGGTTTTCAAACCAACCATGTAGCCGAGGCCAATGAGGCCCTTTATGGTTTAATCTTAGCCAAGGATAAGGGATGTAAGAAGCTTTGGAGTGAAGGTGACTCCCTTAATATAATAAAATGTCTGAATAATGATTGTGGAGCTTCCTGGTCGATTCATAATGTTATGCAAAAACCTAAAAACCTAATCAGATTTTTCAATGACTGTGTCATTACACATAACTACAGAGAAACCAATAGTATTGTTGACTGGGCTACCAACATGGCATGCAAAATGGAGGCATTGACACATTGGAATGACAGGGATAAAATGCCTTTTCAGGAAAAATCATTAATGGAAAGTGACTATTTACGGAGCAAGCAAGTAAATGTTTTAAAGGGTAAGTTTAAATAAGAGCTTTGATTATGAGGTGATGTGTCATAATTACTTCATATGGGAGAAGTACATTATGGTGATGTTGCTCTTAAGTTGGCACAGATTCTGGGTGTTTTTGGCCAAGCTGAAAGAAGTTGGTTTTCTTCACAATAGCAGTAGCATTTCTTTCAGTGAGACTGGGGTTTTCTTGCAGAGTGAAAAAATAGGAGGAAGCAAGAAACACTTTGAACCTATCAACTGTGATGAGTGGAAGGATAACAAGATTGTTTGGAATATCTTGAAGAATGGTGGGATGGGAGTCTTCATGGAGAGGTTACATGGAAGAAACCCTACAGTAACGAGGCAATTTTTCAAGACCTGGAAGAATGAGAAGGTGCTTGTGGGGAATTAGTTCATGGAGGTTACAGAGGAAATCATAGTTGAGGCCATGGGCATGAGCATGGAAGTGCTTAAGTTCTACAGACACAGAACTATTTTTGACAAATCCTGGGAGAAATTCCCAACTGAGGAGGAGGAGAAGGTGAGACTAGTGAAGGCGAACACTTCCTACCATAACATGAAACATATATCCAGGTCATGGATGTATGTGTTGTTTGTGGTTATCAATTACATAATGCTTGATAGTATATTTACTAGAGCTTATGGGCATCACTTTATGATGTTGAACCACTTGAGGCATAATGTTAAAATTAGTCATCCATTTTATTTATTGAGTTCGCTGGACTTTACCATCACTAGTCTTCAGAAGGACCCCAAGGGTGATCATGATTCACATGAGGGCCTAATGCTTCTTGTCTTTGACCTTCTTAAGAAAAAAAAGGTGGAGAAACCCTTTTTGAAGAGGATTGTTAGGGATGAGGAGGACACAAAAGGTGATGAGAAGGAAAATTTATCTGGTCAGGAGATGAAGGAAGTGGAGGAGTTGTTTCATACTCCTAAGAAGGAAAAAGGCTCATCTTTGAAGAAAAATTAGGTGTAGGCTATTATGGAGGACTCAGAAATGGAAAAAGACACAAAGGAGGATGAGTATGAGAACAAAAAGGGAAAGAAGGAAAGAAAAGGAATCATGGGGAGAAAAATAAAAATAAGAGGAACAAAAAAGGAAAAAGCCCAAGTAAAAGAAGAATTGTGCTATCCTTGAAGGAGGAGGACGAAGTGGAAAAGGAACAAAGAACAAATATTAAATTGGGGAATGAAATTGTGGAAGAGGAAAAGAAGGAGGATAACACAGATAATTTGGAGGAAGACCGAATTCTCATGGTGAATATGGAGAAAAATCTGCAGAAGGAAATCAACTAGAGTGTGGAGGATAGTGTGAACAACTTGGAAAAAGACACTGAGACCAATGATGCTACTAATGTGGATACTGGTAAGGATTTTAGTGGGATGGAAGATATTACTAAAAACAAGAACTATTTTCTGGATTTCACCTGCATTCTGGGTAAAATGTTGGATGAAATTGCTAAAATTAAAAAGCAGATGCAGATTATGAGAGGCGAGGCTAACCTCATCACAAAAATTGGTGTTGGGGATAAACCAGTTGTGGTCTACCTCGATAAGATGAAATATGTCGTGGGCAAAAGTGAAGCCTCTATGGAAATGGTGGCTAAAGTATGTGAAATGGAAAAAATATTAAAGGAGAAAGAGGATAGGGTGGTGGAAGGGGATTTGGATGGAAAACTTCACCTACTACATAATAGAGTGAATAAACTAGAAGATACCATGAGTAAGATAGGGGAGAAAAGTCTGGTCAGCCTTTAGGTTATTACATAACATGTGAAGATCATGGAGAAGAGGTAACAGAAAAAGGGCGACAAAGATGGGAAAGAGAAAAAGATATTATGGGACCGGGCAAATGCACTCGGGCAAGCACCAGAAAATCAGGATCCAAGGATGATAAGGAGCTGGATGAGATCAAGAGCTCTGCTAATCAGATGCAACTTATGGTGATCCAGGGACAAGATTTAATGAAGACCATTTAGCTATCCTTTTCTGGGTCTTTTCTTTTTGTTGTCCCTATCTTTTTTTGGTATTTTTTCTGATGCTAGGTTAGTTGCCTCTTTGTTGTTGGGGATTTTTTGCATAGGTTCTATGACACAGTTTATGCTGAACTTTATTGTAATATTCATTTAAAACTCTTTTTTAGAGGTTTTGGGTCCTTGTAAAACCTATTTTTACGTAATTAGAACACTAAATGAATGCAACCTACTATGCAAATTTCATGATGGCCTTGTGTTTTCATTTGATCTTTAGTTATGCATTTCATCATTGAGCATTTTGTAATATGGAAGTAGATATCACCACCACTGGTACACAGAGAACCATGATGATATGAATATCATCTTCCTCACATTCTTAATCATGTACAACAACCACTAGTACCTAGGTGACAATGATGATATGTATACTAATTTCACTGGATTTTAATATTGCAGTGTGATACAAGCAATAGGGTATGAACAAATGTGATGACCAGAGTATCAGTTGCATGAAACAAACAAGGAATAATCTTCTCAACCTCCATATAGAGTATAAATATTCAGATTCAAGGTATGTGCACTAAATCACAATTAATTATGAAGGCTCTTATCACACACACCAAAATTATTTGACCTTTGACTTCATTGGAAAAATATCCCATAAGCAGCAGACAAATTAAATCTCGTATTCCTTCCTTTTTCTTATAGTTCTTTGACATCCCAAAATCCCTCAAGAAATACGACAGTCTGATATCAATGATGGTCCAATAGACAAGGAATAAATTCCCCCTTTTGTCTAGTACAAAATTTGATGGTGTCTCATAATCTTAGCATTTTATGTGTCAATATGATGCTTATTGGATATATAAAGGTTGTCATCATAGACATCATGAAATATCTATCCCAGTAGACATTATTGGGATACATCCCACAGGCAGAAACCAAATAAAATATCATGCCCCTTGTCCTTGCTCCTCTAGTACTAAGACATCATAGAGTCACTCAAAAGACATGATAAGTGAAAATAAATTATAAAAGACATCATTGAGTTACTCAAAAGACATGATCATTAGTTCAAGTACATTTGCATTTCTTTCTGATTACTGTTGTGAAAACATTTCTCTATCTGATTTGGTGTTAAGAAACATCATTTGTTTAATCTTGTAGCATTGAAAAACACCATTATGTTTTGAGTGGTGTTAAGGCAAACTGTTGTTTCAATGGTGTGCGTGTAAAATTGTGTACTTGTTCCTGCAACTGCAAACACACACTTCAACGAACCATTACGTGGTTAGCTAGTTAGAAAATGACAAAATTAGAAGACTGAAATGCCCAAGGCTAACCGACATCGGCTCATTTCCTTCTAGTAGGAAGGAGTTTGAATCTTTCTCTTAGGTCATTGCAAGAAAAAATGACTACACCATATCCTAAATGAAGGATTTGAAAGCTAAATGAAATAATTATTCTATATGATATGCAAATGCAAGATGTTTTTGTTCTTTTCAAAGCCCAAATTGAAATGTACTCTACATTATGAAGTTTGCAATGCAACTAAAAACAATTAAAAAATCTAAGCAATTGAAACTAAGAATGTAAAATGATTGAATGCTAAAAATAGTATAATAACGATAGCTAAAATTGGGATCCTTTGTGAAGGAAATGAAGCTCGAGCTTTATAGAAAATCTCTCCCAAAATTGATGGTCAAGATTAGAGGAAATAAGTGGCTCAGATTCAATTTGAGGAAGCACAGTCCATGTGCAAGCAATTTGATTGGTAGAAAGATTCAGTCTTTTAGGAAACTTTCAAATTGATTTTCAGTTAACAACTTTGTTTTCAAAATGATAAATAGATAAGATTAAGTTAACTAAATAAAACAAAAAAAATTCCAAAATGAGAAAAGATAAGATTAAATCAACTGAATAAAATAGATTTATTTCCAATTGAGAAAATATAAGATTAAATCAATTGAATAAAATAGATTTATTTCCAAAAATCACTTTATGAAATCATATGCATTTTTAAAGATTTAATTTATTTAAATGCATATTTTAATTCAAAAATCAGTTGATGACATCATATGCATTTTGAAAGATTTAATTGATTTTAAATGCACATTTTGTTTGTATTAATTAATTTAATTCCTTTTTAAATTTTATTGACAATTTAGTAATTTTATTTAATTAATATATTAGAATATCAATTAAATAATTAGCATAAGGTTTTTTCGCCAGTGTATTGGGATTTGAGGAATTAATTAATTGAGCAAGTATGATGATTGATTAGGACCTAGGGTTCAAGTCAAATTAGCTTAAATTTTATAGATTGAGGAATTGCTTGTTTGAGTCAGGACTTAGGGTTATCAAGATTGGGGTTTTTTGATATTAGACTGAGATTCTAGGGGTCTAGGTTTTTGGTGACCACTTTTAGGTCATTACAAGTGGTAGAACACTTAGGTCAGCTCATGATGAATGACTCTGATTGGGTAGTGACTGAATATCTGATGACTCTGATAATGCATAGATAGTTGCCCCCTATTTGGACTTGACTGACCCAAGGACAAGACATAACTCAACTCCAAGCCATGGCTTTAGGATGCACGACTAACTATTATGTACAGGGATGCAAAAGCATTGGCAGATATATACAATAAGCAAAGCTAATGCAAGCGAGATGGTCAAGTGATGCAATGATATATGGAGAATTTACAAGTAGCGCCTGAATTCAAGGTTTTCACCACTTAGATTTTATTTCTTTTTTTTGTACCAAGGTATGTGTTTACCAAGTTTTCACCAAGGCACGTTTTCTATTATTTTTGTATTTCTTCATGATCTCTTTTTGGTGTAGAAACATGCTGAACTAAGGAGGTCAGGTGTAGAATTTCTTAAGGTGAACTATTTTGATTGGATCAAGAAGTAGATCTCCTTCTTGTGTTAATATTTGATAGGAACTTGAGCCATATGTTGTTGTGATAATGAAGGGTCCTAGCCAGTTAGGTTCAAAACTTCCCTTCTATTCTCTATCTATTTGTGTCTTTGGATTCTCTCTGAACACGAGATCTCTAATGTAAAACTCTCTATGTATCACTTTCTTGTTGTAACCTCTAGAAATCCTTTTCTAATATACTCTAAGGTGATCAAATGCTTCTTACCTGCGCTCATCGAGTATTCAATCTCATGTATTCTTGAAATTCGGTACTCCTTATCAGTGACGAGTCCTCTTAGTGATATTATCAGTGATCGTATCTCCTCTTAAATAGGTAAAATGGCTTCTGACTCATAAACAAGAGAAAAAGGTCTACCTCTTGTTGGTTTTTTGATGCTGGTACGATATGCCCATAGAGCTAGATTCATTTGAAAATGTCAGTCTCTACCAGAGTTATTAACTGTGAGATGTGGGATCTTTAGCATATTCTTGTTGGATTCTTCATCTAGACTATTTACTTGTGGGTAGTAGATCGATGAACAATGATGCTTGATATGAAACTTTTCACATGACTCATCGATGTCTTTATTTTTAAATTTCCCCCTATTTTGTATTACAGTAGAAGAGGGAATTACATATCTATAGATGATATAGTTGAGGATAAACATGGAAACTTGTTTACTGGTCACCCTGATCAAAGGGATAAATTAAACCTACTTCATTAAATACTTCATGGTTGTTATGATGAATTTGTGTCCATTAGAGGATGAGGGATATATTTTTCAGATTAGATCAAAGGCCCACTGCTGAAATGACCATTGTGTTATGAATGGTAGTAAATCACTTGTCAGAGCATGTATGAGATTGTCGTAAAGTTGGCACTTCTTTCATGACTTATCAAACTGAATAGCATCACTCTCCATAGTAGTTAGATAGTATCCAACATGTAAGAGTTTCCTGGACAAAGAAAGACCATTTGAATGTGATCCACATATACCTTTGTGGACTTCCCGTAGAGCATCATTGGATTCTTCACATTCTAAATTCCTAAGTAGAGTACTGTTGAGACCTTGCCTATAAATTTGTTTTCAATGATTAAATAAAATGATGCATGGTGTATTAGGCTTCTTTTTTCATTTTTAGATAGGTCATTAGGGATAGTTCCATCCTTGAGGTAAGAAAGAATTTGGCTATAACAGGATGGATCATGGCTTTTGATTTGGAAAATTAGGTGTGATTCAAGGGAGTCATAATTTGGATAAGGTACCTCTTCCACCAAGAACTCATATATGATTTTCTACTCTTGGATTTGAAGCAGTGAGGCTAAGGTAGCCATTGCATCGGTCACTTTGTTTTCATTCCTTGGAATCTATTGGAAATTTATCTACACAAAATAATTCTTTATGTCATCCACCATTCTCTTGTATGACATCATTTTTCCATCCTTTGTTTGATAGTCATCATTGATTTGATCATTGACTATGAGCTAGGAATCACCATGAACATGTGATTCCACTATTTTCCATTTAATTGCCATTTTGAAATCATTTACCAAAGCTTCATACTCTGCAATATTCTTAGTGCGTGGAAAAAATAATTTCTATGATTTAGGAATGGTGTACCCTTGTGGTGTGATAACAATTATACCGGCTCTGGATCCTTATTGTGTGAATGAACCATTATAGTACATCTTCCATGGGTATTCTATCGAATGTAATATTGCTTCATCAGGAAACTCAATGCTTAGGGGTTTTTCATCTTGAAGTGGTGCACCATCCAAATGGTTAGTTATCACTTGTCCCTTAATAGATTTTTTCTCTATATACTTCATGTCAAACTCACTCAATACCATTACCCACTTTTCTAACCTACTAGTCAATGTTGCTTTGTTCAAAAAATACTTTAATGGATCAATCTTTTCTATCAGTTTCACTAAATGAGACAACATATAATGTATGAGCTTTGAAGATGTGAATACTAGGCCAAGGATGCTTTTCCAATTATATTTTAATTGAGCTCATATGATATTTGTGTTCTATTGATGTAAAAAATTGCTCTTTCTTTCCTTGCTTCATCATATTGTGCTAGTATAGCTCCCAATGATGTTGCAGTTGTTGATATGTATAGCAATAATGGATTACCTTGAATAGGAGACATCAATATAGGTGGATTAGCTAGGTTTTCCTTGATTTGGTTGAAGGATTTCTCACATGTCTCATCCTAGTTGAAAGTTATTTCCTTGTGAAATGTCTTAGTGAATGGTTGTGCCTTATCTACTAACTAATGAATAAACCATCTTATGGATTGAAGCTTTCCTTAAAAATTTCTTATATAAATGATATTTTTGGGCAGTTGTATTTCCATTATGACTTTTACCTTTGTTGGATCCACCTAAATGCCTTTAGCTGTAGCTATGTAAACTAGGAATTTCCCATAGGTTACCCCAAAGGCACACTTCTTTGGATTCAGACAAAGTCTAAATTGTTCCATCTTGTATAATAATTTTCCCAAGTCTTGTAGATGAGTTCTTATGTTCGTTTATTTTTCTAGCGTATCATCAATGTAGTCCTCAATGCTCTTGTGCATCATATCATAGAATACGGTGGTCATAGACCATTGGTAAGTTGCACCTGCATTCCTGAGTCCAAACAGCATCAGGTTCCAACAAAACATACCAAATCAAAATTTGAATGTTGTCTTCTCTTGATCATCAACTTCTATCTTAATCTAATTGTAGCCAGAAAATCTATCCATAAGGGAATACATTTCATAACCTACTGTAAGATCAATTATCATGTCAATGTTTAGCAGCAGGAAATCATCCTTAGAAAATACTTTGTTTAGATCCTTGAAGTCAGTACATACATGAATAGATTTATCTAGTTTTGATATAGGAACAATATAGGAAATCCACTCTATATATGCTATAGCTCTGATAAAACTATCTTTAAGCAACTTTTCCAATTCAGCTTTGACTAACAATGCCACATGGGGATGCATATTTCTCAATTTTTTGTTCAATTACATTTATCCCAAGAGCTATTGATAGGTGATGCATTATTAAATCAGGATTGAGTCCTGGCATGTCTGAGTATGACCATGCAAAGTTGATTTTATTTTCTTGAAATAAATGGGTGAATTATTTCTTTTCTTCTTTTGTAAAGGATTGAGGAAAGTGTACCATTTGTGGAGCTTTTGTTGTCCCCATTAGTGGTTGTGTTGGTTCAATAAGCACTGATGATCTTTCATGTAAGTGATCAAGAATTATATCAAGGTTCCCATCTTCAGGTGCCTCAGAGAGGTTTTCACCTTTAGATGCATCTTTTCTTTTTACTATTTATAGATATGATACTGCCACAATGTGGTTTTCACCATCAGATATCTTTTTCTTTTTCTTTTTCTTTAGACAAATAAAATTTATATCCTCCACCATCAATGTTGAACTGGGTTCTCTGATGCAAGAAGTTAAGGGTTCAACATGTTATAGCATAATCATTAGGTAAAGAGAGCAAGTAAATGGGCTCATTTTGGTTTGATTCGATTAACTCAGGATGTAGAAAGGATAAGGTATCATTGGGAGTGGTTTTGAATTTCTTTAGAGTCATGACCACACTATTATAAATGTTTCTAATTGGAAATATGAGGTTCACGAAGTTACCTTCTGAAGGACCATTTAGAACACTAAGATATCAATTATCCTCACTAGAGTCATCATTGATATTATGTGTATCAAATCTAAATGGTCTAGCACTCAAGCCTTGTCCCTCTTCTAGTTGATACACATATTTTTGAATCACAACTACTTCAATCTGCATTGTGGGATCAAAAAATTCATCCCACTCATATTTATTTGATTCTTTTTAAGTACCCCTTAGCATGTTTAAAACATGTGTAAATGTGACCATTTCTCCCTCATGTGGATTAATATCTTGTTCTTGATCCCAAAGATCTTGAATTGTTTGTTGTGATGTTTATTCTTCTCCTTGATGAGTAGTATTCTCACCTGATCAGTTTTCACACTCTTGAATAGGTTGTTATAAAGTGGATGTTTCTCCTTGTAGACATAATAATTTTTCAAAGGGAACAATTATAGCTTCTTCTCCATCATCAAATTCATCCTCTTTGTAATCAAAGATTGTACCTGTTAAGCGTTGTTTTTACACAAGCCAACTTGCTAGGATCTCAAGATTCAATTTCCTCTCTTCAAAGAATAACGAAGTTATTCCCAAGGTTCTCTGAGGTCAGGTCACAACCTGCTTAGTTACTTAGTTGAAGATAAATTTGAATGTTCACAAGGACGCCTTTTCTGGTACGTTCAAGACATTATACTGCAAAACAATCTTTAGTACTTTTTTGGGGGTTTTCTTTTTTAACAAGATTGTTGTTTGAAATAAAAATGCAATTTTGTATTTTTCAAGATGATTACTCTATATTAAGAAAGAATTGAAAGGAGCAAGGTAACAAGAAACAAAGTAAATTACTGAAATGAAATCCTACAGACATAAACCACCATAAACCCTTCCTTGTGAATTGAATGGTGGGAAGATTTGGAACAAACCCAAGGGGTACAAATCAGACAAAGATGCAATTCTATACCTAATGGATGCAAGAGTTTGGAGAGAAGATGAATTCACTCGTGCAAGATATTCAAAATTTATCAAATTGTGAAGCCACCAACACGTGCGCACCCACAAGATAGATTTATCGTTAAGCCTAATAGATGATCCCTTCCACACATTGGTCACAGCAAAGTTGATAGACAACAGAAAACTCCAACTAAGGTAAACGCGAACTCAAAACACAACAAAACAAGAGGCTCTTTGAAAGTAATGAGTAATGCACACACACATTCACCAATTCACATAGATGGCATAAATTTACACACCATAAATGAAGCACCAAATGTAGATCTTTATTGTATTAAGAATCCACCCCTATTACATTGATTTGATTACAATATATAGAGTTTTTTATCTACCAACTTTGAATGTTGAAATTAGGGCATCAAAGAGTCTAAATTTATGAAAATAAACTAAAACTAAAGCTTAGCTGAAAAGAAACTATTGCTAACTGATATTGAACAGCTTGTATGGATTTTAAATTTATTTACAATTATTTTTTTCCATGCAAGAGGGATCAAACTTGTCAAGAAAGAAAGTGAAAGAAGATAGGGTTTCTTCTGTGAACTGGAGTCTTCTTCTTGGTTCTTGGATTTCTTCCTTGGAATCTTCATTTGGAAGTTCTACTTGCGGTGGGAACTGATAGGGGACCCTTAGTCCTTCCAAAATGGACTCAAGTTAACCATCAATCTGATCTGGAGTTCAACTGGCATGCAAAAAGGTGATCTCATTGGGAGCACTCAGATTTTCATCCCCCGACCTCTACTTCAAAGTTTTAAATGCCCACAATTTTCTAAGTGTCAAATCACCCTGAAGGTCTGAAATTTTTGGCACTTTCAGAGGCCGAAAGGTAGAAAAATATAGAAGGCCAAAAAGGCTGAAAGAAATGGCATGCTGAAAGGATAAAAGCTGCATCGTTTGAGGAGGGCCAAAAGGCCAAAAGGCCAAGACCTGTCTTTGGTTAAAATTTCTAAGTGTTGAAACTGCTTTTTCCAAAAATGCTCAAGGGTTCCAAGGAGTCAGTTTGAGAATACTTCTGGGTGTGTATCCTGGAGCCTCTGTATGATCTCCTAAAATTCTTCTTATTTTATCTCCTTCCTTTTTACCTTGTTAACTTTTCGTTCTTGCTTCTCTTTGAATATTTTTAATTCAAAAGTGAAGAACTGGATCTCCTCTTTGTGTTTCAACATCCTTAACATCTGTTCTCTTAAATACAATATCTATTGTAGGGCCTCCTTGGTACTGATGCCTTCCAGAATGTCCCTGAATTGTTGGACCACTTCTTTTGATGGACGTAAGATGTGTTTATCTTTGTCTCGGTACAAGTCAAGGCCAATCCCTGTGAAGAAAACATCAATTTCTTCTACCCATTCCAAGACCTCTTTCTATTTCTCTAAGATGGAGGCTTGATATTTCTTATAGACCTTAAAGATCTTGGCCATCCATTTAGTCCAAGTCTTGAAGTTGTCAAGCTCTTCACCTTCATGTATTTTTAATAATATCTGGAAACATTATTTCCTTGTTACTTCTAGGTCTTGGAAGGCACCTTGCCATTTTTCTATCTCAGAGTTCAGACCACCTTCATTCTCCATCAATTCTATCAAATTTGTAGCTTCAAAAAAATGACCTTGTAAGGCTTATATATCTGTTTGATGGCCTCTTCTCTATATTTCTCAAAGTTTCCCTTCCAATTTGTACTTGCTTGGATAAATGATAGGGTTAAACTTTCTGGAAAGTCTGGGGTGTTCCTTTTCTAATGCAGGAGCATCTTGGGTCCTTGGCAATCATTGCCAACCAAAAATATGTTTACTTCATTTCTTAATTGTTCTTTGTTGCTCAGCTCCTGTTGCTTGGCATGCTTGTCGAGTTGCTCGGTCATGCTTGTGTTCTATTACTCGGCTTTTATTTGGCCGAGGTGTTCTATTGCTCAGATTCTCTTTGATCGAGGTGTTCTATTTCTCAGCTCTTCTTTGGCTGAGATGTTCTGCTACTCGGTCATGCCTGTGTTGAGTTTGTTTATTTGGAAGTTGGAGTTGCTGACCAACTTCTTCATTTAATTTTTATGGCTGGGATCTATCTTGGGATCCATGTGGACCTAAATCTGGGTCTCCCCCTTTGGAATTGCATGCCAACCTCTTTTGGTGGACTCTTGTATATATTCTTTTGTATGTTCTTAGTTTAGGAGCAAGTCTTAGAGCAAGAAAGAAAATATTGAGATATTGAAGATCTGAGATCTTTGTTGTTAGAAGATCGAATTGTAATACATTGTAATGTATATGGCCATAACCAGGAAGGCCTTATAGTCTGGCATGTATTGAGTTTGATTATTTAATGATATAGGATCTCTGCATTTCTCTTCTCTCACTATGTTGTTGTGTAATTTTGCATTATTTCTGCAAGCTGGTTGGTTTTGGGTGTTCCCTAGGCCCCATCACCTACCTCCCCTATGTTAAGTTGTATCAGAGAAAGTTAAGATCCATGGTTCCTTGTAAATTCTAAGGATATTTTTTAATAGGGTGGAAGGTTACAATTTGACCTACAATTGCAGAGAGTTTCAAGATGGTTCATGGGAGAGGAAATGCTAATCAAGGTCTAGTTGATATGCTTAGACAGATGGTTGCAAGATTGGAAGTTGTTGAGACAGCCCAACATAGAGGAAAACATCTTGAAGATGTTAGTCATGATGAATTTGAAGAGGTTCAAGGTGAAGCTGCATCTGCACCTTGTGTGCTAAAATGTTGGCACACTTCTATGAATCATTCCATCCAAGGTTGCTCAAGAATGAGGCCTCAAATATGGACTCATAACTCTCTAGTCATGGAGTGCAAAGGTGTGAAATGGAGGCCCTCATATTGACCTAGTTAGTGCCCATGCAAGTACACCATGAAACAAGAGATTCAAATGCATGAAAATGAGATCTACTCTATGTGATAACAATGCATAAAAGGAAATTAATCTAAATGATAACAATGCATGATTATTCTATGAAAAGAAATACAAATGCAAGTTTAATCTATGAAAATAAACATGAATCTAATCTACATGAGTAGCCATGAATGAAAGAAGAAGAAGACAAGAAGAGAGAGGTTGCAATATCCAAGCTCAAGTGCTCAAATCCTCCTCCAAAATTGCTCTCCAAACCTGCAGCATAACAATAGTAAAAATTCTAATAATGAAAATGAGGAGAAGTCTCCTTATAAAGAAAAGTGAATGGTTGAGATTAAGAGGAAGAAATCAAAGGCTATGATTAAGAGGCAAAAACCCACCACTTAGGAGGATGTGATGAAAAAGGGATTTTATTTAATTTTTATTTAATTTATTTTCTTTTTCATCAAATAAAGTGCTTTAAGTGGGGATTTTTATTTATTTAATTAAAAGAGGGGTTTTCTTTCAATTAAATAAATTAGAAGAATTTTATTTAA
>MU225370.1:1227749-1280096 GCA_018584345.1 Thuja plicata
AAATCGAACTAAAGATAAGGTTCTTGATGTAAGATGAAAGATATAAGGATCAAAGAACCAAGGTACATCATCAAGCATGAAATATTATGCCCCAAGGTTGAATTAGAAGAAGAAGAAGAAGAAGAAGTGGGGTGAAAGTGAATGGAAGATAGAATTTTGGAAGAGATGGAAAGAAATGGAGAGAAGAAAGAGAATTTGCCTCAAGAGAGAGAATGCCCCAAAATAAATCAACTGTTTAAGATAGGAAATTTCAATTGAGATCATGAGAGAAGATAAAGAAATGAAGATCAGAATGTGATCACATTTGACTAAAAGTCCACAAGAAAGATGAAGTAAACCCTCTCAAACTCATTATGCGGCCTAAAAATGCAAACTAACATAAAGTCTAACAATGTAAACTACATGAAAATGCAAAGGTGTACTTGCAATAGAGAAACAAACATAGGATCTTATGTTCATCATTCATAAGATAATGTTAAGGAACTTATTTTCATCATTGGGCCATTATTAACGGACATCAGAAAATCACACAATCATCACTAGTCACAAGTGAAACTATGCAGATATGAATGCGATTTATATCAAAAACATCACACAACCATCACTAGTCACAAGTGAAACTATGAAGATATGAAGGTGATGTATATCGGATTTGAAATGTGAAAAGATTCTAACATAAGCATCAAAGACATAAAGGTCGAGATGACTGTGATGTTAGCTTACCCAATTTAATGTAGCAAAACCATGCTTGCATCAAGGCATAGAGGCTAGGATGACCAACAGAATGGTTGTGCAAAAATAGTGAAGCATAAAGTAGGAAGAAAATAAAAACATGCCCCATGCCCCAAGTCCTCTAGCTATGCATCACGGAGAGACTTATTAGACAAGGACACTCAACAAAAATCAATAACAGTCAGCACACAAAGAAAATATCATGACATAGCTCAAGCATTAAGTGTTGCATTTAAAAATTTAAGTGTGTTAACTGATACCAAGTTCTGAGGATAAGAATCAAATGCTTGCAAGCAGGTAAGATCACATGGCAAAACTGGGAAGACCAAACCGATAAGTGTTGAAAAACACTCGATGTCAAAGGGTTGTATTGAAAAATACAGTTGAGGTGGTGTTGAAAAACACTATTTCTGAGGCGTCCTAAAGACAAACGCATCCAAGAGACCGAAGCTAAAACAATTATGCCCCCTAGACAAAGACAAAGATGAATTCCAAACCAAGGCAACAAGGACAAGGCATGATGGAGAGAGGATAAGTGTCGAGGACACGTGCTAAGAAATAGGGGTGCAAAGGCCTCAAGTAGCACCTATTTCTAGGTTTTCACCACTTGGATTTTATTACAATTTTTTCTCTTTCATTTTTTTGATTTTTTTTCTTCTTTTTTTCAGGACTTTTAATAATTTTTTTGAATTTTTGCTACCAAGGCGCCTGTTTCTAGGTTTTTCACTAAGTCACCTTTTCTATTTTTTTATATTTTTAAAATTTTCTTGAATTTTTGAAATATATAATTTTTTTGAAGATACACCAAAGCGCCTATTGCTAGGTTTTCACTAAGATGATCATTTTTTCAGGACATTTTCCAATTTTTAGAATTTTTGACAATATATCATTTTCTTGAATTTTTTCAGGATCAATGATTATGTACAAAGGAATTCCCCTAGATAGAATGGGCATCATCGATAGAACTTCTTCAGGTGCAAGATATTGATAGGATCAGGGAGTTGTTCTCCCTTTTCTATAGATAGTAAATAAGCACCTATCCCAAAAGTTGCTATGATAATGTAAGGTCCAAGCCCAATAGGTTCAAATTTACCCTTTTTCTCTTTATGTTGTTGATTCTTAGGATTTTCACATAGGACAAGATTTCCCACTTGGAATTCTCTAGGGTGAACCTTTTTGTTGAAGGCTTTGGACATGTGCTTCTGATAGACCCTCATATGGTCAAATGATGCTTGACATTTTTCTTCTAGAAGTTCTAACTCTTGAAGTCTCAAGGCGTGGTAGTCTTCATCTATAACTAGACCATGGAGAGAAACTCAAAGTGAAGGAATCTCAACCTCTAAAGGTAACACTGCTTTAGCACCATATGCAAGGGCAAAAGGAGTAGCCCCAGTAGGAGTATGAATACTTGTTCTATAGGCCACAAAGCTAGATTTATCTGTAAATGCCAATCTCTACCATTCTTACACACTATTCTATGCAAAATTTTAAGAATGGCCTTGTTTGATGCCTCTGCTTGACCATTTCCTTGCGGGAAGTAAATGGAGGACCAATGTTTTTTAATCTTGAATTTCTTGCAGAGTTGTTTAAGGTCCTTATTTTTAAACTAGCCTCCATTGTTAGTAATAATCTCGGAAGGCACTCCATATCGATAGATGATATGGTTCAGAATGAATAGAGAAATTGTCTTGCCTGAGGCAACAGAAAGTGGGACAGCTTCTACCCATTTAGTGAAATAACTAGTAGCAGTAATAATAAATTTGTGTACACCTGATGAGTTGGGATGAATCTACCCTACCTGGAGCATGTATCAGGTTACCATGTTTTTGACACTTTTCACATGACTTTGCAAAAGATACTGCATCATGGGCCAATAGTACCCCACCCTAAGCAACCTTTGGGCCATGGAAAGAGAATTGGAGTGTCCCCCACAGATGCCCTCATGAATGTCAACTAACGCTTGATCATATTCTTCCTTTTCTCAGCATCTAAGAAGTGTTCCATCTAGACCCCTCCTATACAAATCACCAGCGATAAGGGAATGGTGAGAGGCATTTCAGGTAAGGTTTCTACATTAAGATCGATTAAAGGTTTTGGGTATAATGCCATCATGAAGGTATGAATAAATGGCACCATAACGGGATGACTCATGACCAACAAGGGTACAAATGATATGGCTTTCTTGGGAGTTGAAGATAGGGTGATGTAGCTCTTCCACCAGGAATTCAAATCTGGATTCATGTTTCTCAGATAATGTACCTAATGGTTTGCCACCAATCAGAGATATCAGTCATTGTATGGATTTGATTCCTGGATCTAGTTTACCAAATAAAGCACCACATAGGTTAACACCTACCAAGAATGAAGAGCTTAACAGACAAGTTTATGAATTGTTGAACAAAGGCTTAATAAGAGAAAGTTTGATTCCATGTGCAGTACCTGCTGTGTTGGCACCTAAAAAGAATTGAGAATGGAGAATGTGCACTGATTCTAGATCAATAAACAAGATCACAGTAAAGTATAGGTTTCCTATGCCAAGGATGGATGATATAATGGATTGTTTGAGTGGAGAAAATTACTTTACCAAAATTGACTTGCAGAGTGGGTATCATCAGATCAAAATCAGAGAAGGTGATTAATGGAAGACTGCTTTCAAGATGAAAGAAGGTTTGTATGAGTGTTTGGTTATGCCTTTTGGTTTAACTAATGCACCTAGTACATTTATGAGGCTGATGAATTAAGTTCTAAAGAAATTCTTGAATAAATGTGTGATTATATATTTGGATGACATTCTGATATTCAGTAAGAACAGAGAAGAACATCTGATGCATATAAGACAAGTGTTGCAGAGATTAAAAGAAGAAAATTTGCTGATAAATCTAAAGAAATGTTCCTTCATGAAATAAGAGCTTTTGTATTTGGGTTTTGTGATTTCAGCTGATGGTTTGAAGATGGATCCAGAGAAGGTTGAAGCCATACTGAGTTGGCCTACAGCTAAAAATGTCACTGAGGTAAGATCATTTCATGGATTGGCAAGTTTTTACAGGAATTTTATCAGAAATTTTAGTTCTATTTTCAATGCTATGACTAAGACAATGAGAGGTGACAAAAGAGAATTCAAACGGAAACATGGAGCTGATAAGAGTTTTGAAGATTTAAAGTTGAAAGTTGCTGAATTACCTGTGTTGGCATTACCTGATTTCAATAAAGTATTTCAAGTGGAATGTGATGCAAGTGGAAGTGCAATTGGAGTTGTGCTAACTCAAGAAGGTAAACCTGTTGCTTTATTTAGTGAAAATTTGAATGATGCAAAGATAAAATATTTTTTCTATGATCAAGAGTTCTATGCTATTGTGCAAGCTATGAAGAAATGGAGACATTACTTGATGCCAAATGAATTTGTGTTGTATACTGATCATAAGGATTTATAGTGTTTGGGTAATCAAAACAAGTTGAATCGGAGATATATGAAATGGGTAGAGTATTTTCAAAGCTTTACATTTGTGATTAAGCATAAGAGTGGAGTTTCTAACATTGATGCTGATGCATTGAGTAGAAGAAGATCTTTATTGACAGAAATGAGAATTGAAGTTCTTGGATTTGATGACATGAAGCATTTGTATGAAGATGATTCTGATTTTTTAGAGTAGTGGAGAGTGTGCAGAGCACCTAATTCAAATCAATCAAGTAAGTATGAAGACTATTTCATTCAGGAAGATATGTTGTTCAAAGGTATTCTGTTGTGTATACCGATAGGTTCAATGAGAACTAATCTAATAAAGGAAAAGCATAGTATTGGATTGGCTGGACACTTTGGCATTGATAAAACATTGAGTTTGTTGAAGGAGAGGTTTTTTGGCCTCAGTTGTATAAGGATGTTCAGAAAATTGTGAAAAGTTGTGGAGTTTGTCAATTTGCAAAGAGAGTAAGTCAGAACATTGGTTTGTATACACCTATTACTATTCCTGAGAAACCTTGGAGTGATATCAGCATGAATTTTGTTCTTGTCTTACCTAGGACAACAAGAGGTGATGACTCTATATTTGTTGTTGTGGATATATTTTCTAAAATGACACATTTCATACCATGTAAGAAAACATCATATGTAGTGCATATAGTAGATCTTTTATTTAAAGAGATTGTCAAATTACATGGATTACCGAGGAGTATCATCTCTAACAGAGATAGTAAGTTTGTAAGCTGTTCTTGGAGAAAACTTTGGAAAAAGTTAGATACTGAGTTGAAATTTAGCTCTACATTTCATCCACAGACTAATGGACAAACAGAAGTTGTAAATAGAAGTTTGGGTAACTTGGTGAGATGTGTAGTTGGAGACATGCCAAGCAATTGGGATTTGATGTTGGCACAAGCAGATTTTTCATATAACAGTTCAGTAAATAGAAGTACTGGAAAGACACCTTTTGAGATTGTTCATGGCACACAACCTAGAGGTATATCAGATTTGAGAGAAATTTTTGGTGAAGAGAAAAGAAGTGCTAAAGTAGAGGAATTTGTAGAATTTATGAAGACATTGCATGAGGATGTAAAATAGAAACTAGAGAAAAGTAATAAAAAATAAAAAGATGATGCAGACAGATCAAGAAGACATAAGACATTTGAAGTTGGTGATGCTATTATGGTTCATCTAAAGAAAGGAATATTTCCTACTGGAACATATGGGAAATTGAAGATGAAGAAATTTGGTCCTTGCAAAGTACTGAGAAGACTTGACAGTGGAAATGCTTATGAAGTTGAATTACCTCATGACATGGATATATCACCTATATTCAATATTTTAGACTTGTATGAATATCATGAACTTGATGAAGAACTGACAGTACCAAATGATTATCCTAAGAAGTAGATAGAGGAAGTTGAGAAGATCTTAAAATAGAGAGTTGGAGGAAGTACAAGAGGAAAGGAATACATGGAATATCTGGTAAAGTGGAAAAGCAGACCGATTAAGGACTCATCTTAGATTTCTCAATCTAAGTTGGATTCATTTTAGGTTGGACATGATACATGATTTAGGGAATCATTTATTTTCAACCCCAAGTGTCTGATGCAGGAGCATCTTGGGTCCTTGGAAATCCTGCTCAACCAAAAATATGTTTACTTCATTTCTTAATTGTTCTCTGTTTCTTGGCTCCTGTTTCTCGACATCCTTGCCGAGTCACTCAGTAATGCTTGTGTTCTATTGCTTATCTTTTCTTTTCCCGAGGTGTTTTGTTTCTCAGCTTTTCTTTGGCCAAGGTGTTATGTTGTTCGGCTCTTCTTTGGCTGAGATGTTTTGCTTCTCGGTTGTGCCTATGTCGAGTTGGTTTATTTGGAAGTTGGAGTTGCTGGCTGACTTCTTCATTCAATTTTCTTGGCTGGGATCTATCTTGGGATCCATGTGGACCTAAATCTAGGTCTCTGCCTTTGGAATTGTGTGCTGACCTCTTTTGGTGGACTCTTTTATATATTCTTTTTTATGTTCTTAGTTTAGGAGCAAGTCTTAGAGAAAGAAATCAAATATTGAGATATTGAAGATCTAAGATCTCTATTGTTAGAGGATCAAATTATAATACATTGTAATGTATATGGCCATAACTAGGAAAGCCTTACATCCTGGCATATATTGAGTTTGATGATTCAATGATATAGGATCTCTGCATTTCTCTTCTCTCATTGTGTTGCTGTGTAATTCCTCATTGTTTAGGCAAGTTGGTTGGTTTTGGGTGTGCCCTAGGCCTTGTCACCTACCTCCCCTACATCATTTACTCTAATACTGCCTGTATTGAGGCCTCTGGGAAACTTAGGTTGATAGGACCAACCATCATGTGAATGAACCTCTTCAAAGCTTCATTCTGTCCTATCAATTATTTTATGGTCTCCTCATCCTTACTCATGAACCCTAGAGCATGTTTAAGCCCTAAGGTTGCCAGTGTTTTTCTCCCTTCCCTGGTGGGCTCCCCCAAATCCACCTCCTAAAATGTGTAATCTTCTAGAGTTGCTTGTGTTTGAGAGGTGCTAGCAGAAGGAACTACAACCTATGCCTTCCAGAGACCCCTAGTGTCTTGGGTGACATAGGACATTGTCTGTGCTGGTAATGTGACCCCTGTTTGGTGGAAGGCTTTCCCTAAAGAATCCATATTTGTATCTTCTCCCTCATCTTCATCTGTGTAAGTTCTTTTTCTCAACTAAATTTTTTTAGTGAACCATATAGGTTTACGAAATGCGGTGACTGGCTCATATGGGGCAACTTGAAGGACTGAATCCAAGTTTTAGGGCCCCAGGGTTACTTCTTTATCTGAACCTTCTTCTTGCTCCTTTCTCTATACCTCCTCATTCATTCCTTCCCCTTGTTCTTCTCCTTCCTCCCTTCCCTCTTCAGCCTTTTCTTCTTCTTCCGCTGCCTTATCTTGTTTTTCCTTGTATTGGTCTTCATCTCCTAAGGACATAATCAACACTTTGATATTAAGACTTGTCATGACTTTCGACATGGTTTCAAAAGGTGACACAGATTCCACACTTACTGATCCTCTAGGGGCTAGGATGAAGAAAGGAAAAGAGATTGATGGTGGTGTAGTAGGTGTAAGGAGAGTTGGAATTGGAAATGGGCGAGTAGTAGTTGGAGGTGGAGTCAGTGTTGGAGTTGGGAGAAATGGTGGTGGAGTAGGAATTAGAGGAAAGAGAGTAGTTGTTGGAGTAGGAATATCAGGTGGTAGAGTAGTAGCGAGGGTCTCTCCTATGGCCTTATCCCCTATTACATCTTGGGTGATTGGGGCATCTTGATTTCTAGGCCCTTGATCTATATTAGAGCTCACTTCAGTGATAGGTATATCTTGCACTAGATTAGTGAACTGAGTGGGAGGTGGAGTGAGGGTTACCTGGGGATGAAAGAGAGATGGATCTCCCATTTCATACCTTTTTCATAACCTGGTGTGTCTTTCCCTTGGTCTAAAAATCCCTCTAGACCTTCAAACTCAGAAATCTGGAACTCATCTGATCCTAAAGACTCCAAGGGATTATCTTGTTCTTTGGGATCCTCTTTGTCTTTCCTGGTAGCCTCCTTCTGTCTCCTCTTCTGAGACCTTTTCCTTTTGACTATAGTTACCTCTTCTTCTCCTTCTTCTTCCAGCTCCTCTTGTATGGTTTCCAATTGTGGAGACACAAAAGTTCTCTTCCTTTTATATGTTTTCTTACGCTTGTCAGTGGTAGGAGGAGATTGTCCAGAAGTTGATAGCCCTTCATCTAGTGAATTATGTGCTAACCCCGCTAGAGGATATATCTACCTAGCCATTCTAGTCTTTGGATCCTTGTGCCTTGGACTCAACCCATACTCTACTGCGCATTCATGGCCATACATTATGTTTGGCTTCTATGGTGGCATCTTCTTATATTGTGGCACTGTATTTTTCTCCCCACATTGTTTATCTACCTTCCTGGGTGGATGCATTAAAGTTTTCATCACCTAGATTGAATCCATTTTATAAGGCCTTTCGATCCAAGTTTCCATTGTTCAGAGTACATGCCTAGCCTTGAACTCAATGTTATCATTGTCATCTTTATCAACTTTGGCATTCATGATGGTCCTATCATATATTTTATCCAAAGTGTAAATGGATTCTAATACCTTGTCTGAATCCTTCTCCCAAACCTTTGGAGGAATTAAGGTCTTCAAGGTGTGTTGTGCAAGGGTAAGGGACATCCTACAATAATCCTAGATCCTAGCCTCATGATCATCTACACAATTGATCCAATGGTCTTCCAGATGTGGTTCATGGATATAGAACCTGTCGATTATGTGGTTGTATGTAACTATCGGGTCAAACCTTGGCTGGACTATATTATAAAGCTATAGTGGGAATTCATCCCATTCAAAGGCCAAGGATTTTCACACCTTCATATCTTGTAAAGTGTATGGGCACAGATAAATAGGGAATTCCCAGCAATGTTTCTTCTTGTGCTTGATATGCTCGTAGGCATCAGCAAGCTGTCTGGCCATTTCTAAACTGATTATCCAATCAGATGGATATCAAGGAAACTTCTTAGGTTTCAAGGTAGACCCTACCACCCAGATGTAATTGAATGTCTTATACTATATCTAGTAGACCCCAATGGCGCTCACCTTGGTGGTTGCTTCCTCTAACATCCTCTTTGCAAAATCGCCTTCAATGGATCAGATGATTGCGAAGGTGAAGGCATCATTGACTATCCTATAGTCAAGGCTATCTTATGAGATGTTTTCCCTTCTTTGTAGCTGGGGGTACACAATGAGAGGCCATGCATTGGGATCATTTATGTTTCCTCTCTATGGTGAGTCCTGGGTAGTTTTCATGTGCTACCAATAAGTACACCATGTAGGTACTCATATAGAATTTAGGGTTGTGTTTTACTAAAACCAACTGTTCATCCAACCTATCGCTAATGATGGTTCCCTAATTGAACCTGGAATTATGGCCTCTGATATTCTCTATTAAGAGGATCATCCAATTCTCCAGTTGGATAGATTGAGGTAATCCATATACCCTGCTTAGTAAGGTTAGGGCTGCCTGGATATCATCTTTCATGTACCCCCTCCTGAGGTCTATCTTGTCCAGTCTATTTTTGGAGAGAGGTTTCTTGAGGTGATTCTTATTGAAAATTTCATATGCCTCTTCCCCTTTGTTATTGAACCATCAATTTCCCTTTTCTATGAAGAAGTCATAGAACTTGTCTATGCCTTTGTGGAGGTGGAAGACCACTTCTATGATATCCGGTCTGATATCCAACACCACCTATCCCTCTGTATTTTGAACCAACCTTTTATCTGAGTCATAATGGTTTTCCAAATTCATGATCAGCTCAGATGATGTGACAGCCATTGGATGGGCTATCGCATTGACTAGGCCTGATAGAACTAGTGAGGTGCATTCCTCAGATCTTCCAACCGGTTGGGAACATCACATTGGGAATTGATCCCAATCTACTTTTCTAATATTAGTGTCAATATTTCAATGTGTTTATTTTTAATCTTTGAAGGGGGATTCTTCCCCTTGTATAAGTACTTCATCGGTGACATGGTATTTTTTACAGGCATTCCTGCAATGAAATATGCAAGTATCGGTGTTTTATTTGTAGAAGAAACTAAAAAGAACTGAAAAGAACTGACTAATCTAGGAAAAATAGGAGTAAAAATATCTCTTGGTAGCTAGAAATGCAGATTTTGCACTTTTGGACCTTTTGGGGTTTTGAATGCCGAAAACTATTTTGGAGCCTGAAAGGGATGAAAGTGCGAAAGAGCAGTCATTAATGAGCAATATCTGTCAGACCTTTCAACATATGAAAGTTTGACAGGGTTCATTGGATGATGAAAGACCAAAAAAGATCTCAGAATTTGAAAGTCTGAAATTCTGCAAGATAGACAACACTTTTGGTGATTCAGTCTTGTCGGCGTTTTGGACGTTTCTGAGGTCTGAAACACTAAAAAGTACAAACCTCTGAGGAGCATTTGGGTGACAAACTAGACCCAATTTTTGGCCTTTAAGAGGCTGAAAACCTGTGATAGAGGTCACAACGAAAGGAAAAGATGGAGAAAACCCAAATAGGGCATACTCAAAACTGATGCCAAGAATGACAGGAAAAGGGGAGGCCTCCCCCACAAGGTCGAGGGTGCAAAGAGAACCATAAGATTCAGGGGGAGGTACATGCATCGAGATAAACCCTAAACTATGAACAAAAAACACTAAACCTGATAGCACAAAACAAAGAAGAGGCGAGCAAACCTACCTCGAGAGCTAGGAGTGGAAGATGGGGGGAAAGAGGCCACAGACACAGAGGAGACCTAAGAAGAGAGAAATCACCGAAGTGGAGAATTTGCAAGGAGCTTAGAGGACGCAAAAAACTTGAAAAAAAATCAATGTGAATGTCCTTAGGGATTTTTTCCATTTTATAGCCCACAAAAGGGGGGATGTTAGCACTTTCATTATTTTGGCATCTGAAACACCAAAATTTTTGAGGTAGATACTTTTGGCCTTTCAGTATTTTTGTTTAGCCTTTCGGCCATTTTAGTATTTTGGAGGACTTGGTCCTCTAAAATACTGAAAGGGAAAAAAGGCTGATAAAGGTGTCTGCTTTGTTCAACATGTTGATAATGAGACTAATTTGCGAGGGACTCGGGAAGGGGGGCAAACTCAAAAGACCAAAAGACACAAAAAAAGAAGACAGGGTCCCCATGGTCAGAGGACCAACATGGGGTGTGTATTGTGGACCCACAAAAAATAGCCCCAATAAAAGGAGGAATGAACAAGGTATCTCTTCATCATCAAGACTCTTCGGGGTTGTATTTTTGCAGTAAAATGAAAACAAAGAAATTTATGAGTTAAAAATCTTTCAATGACTTCCAATTCTAAAGTTTTTGCTAGTCTCTCTAGTGTGTGTTCATTTGTGTCTATTCCTTGACCTTCGATTGTGGTAACCTAAATTTTCATCAGTTGTTCCCAACCTTTTCCATGTAGACCAAGGCTTCCCAGAAAGATCTTTGCTTCCAATCAGGCATTCATAGCCCCGACAAAGTTTTCCCCGAATCTCAAGTATAACCTTGCTCTACTACCAGCCAGGCATTCATAGCCTTAGTAGAGATTGTCATAGTCACCCTAGTCTGCTTTGTCTTCTAGGCTAGAGCAGGTTTCTTGAGAGTTCTTGATCTTTGGATAGTTGTTCTCACCCTTTTCTGGGTACATGAAACATCTCCTACTCGGATGTATGTTTATTCCATGCATTTAGGTCCATATTTTCTTCTCTAATTGATCTGAGTAGTGATTAGGTAGTACCACCTAGATTACACACTCGTGACCTCTTAGGTCCACTTTTCTTTTTGTGTGTTCTTATTTTATTCTCCTTTTTTAGCCTTTTCCCTTCTCTCCCTATGTCGCTACCTTCGCATTCATTTTGACTTGGGTTTTGAGATCGGTGGGTACCCCAATCCATGCACTAATGTTGGTTGCAACTGACAAACGCTTGAGAAAAGAACATTCTTGGGTGCTATTTATTAATTTGTTTTGGTGATTAGGATGATCGATCTTTCAACCTCTTCCTGTCTGCCAATGATAGATGCCACCACTTTTCCTTTTGGAGTGTTCTCTGTGTTGTATGTTGCCTTGGAGAATTTGACTAAGAAATACCTCTGCTCCTATTTCGGAACCACTTGGAATGAATCTAGGACACACTTGACCCAAATAAAATGAGCCCTGACAAAGGATTAATGACCATAGACAGAAGAAAGGACTGACGGTGGAGACAAAAAAAATAAAACAAAGAAAACAAAACGATTACGATATAAGGGACAGAAGTCAGTCCTGACTAGGATCCAAAATAATGGTTGAGAAATTTCCCATTGACTGGCATTGGGGTCAACTCTCCATTCAAGGTATTAATCCTAAAAGTGTTCTCTCTAAGGATTTCTAATATCTGATAAGGGCTTGTCCACAATATTTGGAATTTGGTGTGGCTGCCCGACTTTTCTTTTTCCTTATCCCACATGAGGAAAAGATCAGAGATCCTGAAGGATTTAATGGTGGCTCTCTTGTCAAACCACCTCTTGACATCATCCTTGTCTTTTGACACATGCTCCAAGGCCAATGTTCATTTCTCCTCCAATTTGAGGAGATTCATGAGTCTTACTTGCACTCGATCTTCACCTCCCACGTACTGGTCCATAAATCTCAAAATTGGGATTTTCAAGTTCATAGGAAAGACTAGCTACAAGCCGTAAACTAGTTGGTATGGGGATGTCCCCAGAGAACTCTTGAACCTCACCCAGTCAGTCCATAGGGCATATTTCATCTGTGTGTGCCATTCTTGATGATTGTCATTGAGGAGATGTTTGATCACCATTGTTAAGTTCTTATTGGTAGAATTTGCCCCTCCATTGCCTTGTGGATAATAATTATAGGAGAATTTGAGGATTACCTAGTTTTCAAAGGCCCATTGTGTGAGAAAGGTGGAGGAGAAAGAGGCACCATTTTCATATACAAGATAGAATGACATTCCAAACCTAGTTATGATGCACTCCTCTAAGAACTTGGTTATGATCTTCGTGGTGCAATTCTTCAGTGCTTGAGCCTCTGTCCAGCATGTGTAGTAATTGGTGGCTATCATAATAAACTTGTGTCTTGTAGACAAAGGGGATTTAGTCATTCCAAAAAAATCTAAGCCCCATTGGGTGAACAGACATACCTCATATACTGGTTGTAGGGGCATTGCTGGATTTCTCTCCCAGGTTTCACTTGTTTGGTAAGTGTGGCATGATCTCATGTGCTCACCAGTGTCTTTAAATATTGTTGGCTAGAAATATTCTATTCTCATGATTTGGTGAGCAGTTGCTTTGGCTGAACCATGCCTTGTCCCATATTTGTCATGAAAATATTCTAGGATGTGTTTTTCCTCCAGCCTATCCAAACACCTAAGGTACAAACCCTCATAATTGTGCTTATATAATTGGCCATTCTTTAGCATGTAGGAGCTTATTTTGATCTTTAGGGCTCTTTTATCTCTGCAGACCATTCATCCCCTCTGGGTAGCAGTTCTGCAGTAAGTATTAAACTATGTCTTGGTACCATATCTTGGTAATCACACCTTGATCCGTGTAGGTCTGACACACTAGACCTTCTTCAACTTTGGAGATCAGCTTTGTCAAGCCTTGGCCTCTCACCAATTTCATCAGCTAGATCTCCAAGTCAAACTCTTGGAGGATTTCCATCCATTTTCCTTTCTTCTCTCCCAACTCATTCTGCATCAGAAGAGACTTGACAGCTGCGTCGGGGACTATTCTGAAGACCTTGCTCCTCAAGATGTAGTGTTGTAATTTCTTTACTTCTTTGATGAGGGAGAAAGACTATTTATCCAAGTTTGCGTACCTGATCTTAGCATCCTTAAAGGGTAAACTCATAAAGGCTATAGGTCTTTCATCTTCACTATCCTTCTTCTGCGTTAGGATGCCTGTACACGAGTGTTCGGATGCAAAAGAATAGACTTTGAAGGGTAGGGCATAGTCAGGACTGACAAGGACTAGGGCCAAGGAGATGGTGCTCTTTATTTCCTCAAAATATTTCTTTACCTGTATGGTCCATTTGATCTTGGCATCCTTTTTGAGCATGTCGTTCAATGGCTTTACTATCTTCACGAAGCCGCTGATGAACTTCGTTACAAAGTTAATCTTCCCAAAGAAAGATTTCAAATCTTTGCAGTTGTGGGGCAGTGTCAACTTTAGGATAGCTTCCACCCTTTTGGGATCAATGACTATCCCATCCTATGAAATGATGTGTCCCAACAACTTACCTTTAGTTACCCCAAACATGCACTTCTTGGGGTCGAGAGAAATCCCATATTTCCTGCACCTTTGCAGACATTTTTTGAGGTCATCTATGTGGTTATCCCTTTGTTTTGAAAAGAATGTGAGGTTATCCATGTAAATTATATTGTACTTCCCAACTAACTCTTTGAAGGATATGTCCATTTCCCTTTGGAACATGTCCCCAACATTTATCAGACTGAAGGGCATCTGTCAGTAGGAAAATGTTTCCCATTTTCTTATAAATGTTGTCTTCAACCTATCCTCTTCCTGCACCATTACTTGATTGTATCTTAAATAACCATCTAGGAAGGACATCATTTTGGATTTGTTGACTATCTTTAATACTTTTTCAAGGGACGAGAGTGGGTATTTGTCCTTTTGGGAGGATTTATTCAGGTTTTGGAAGTCCACACATAACCTGATCTCACTAGTCTTCTTTCTTACTGGTACCATGTTGGCGACCCATATGGAATGATGGATTGGAAAAATTATTCTAGCATCTAGTAGCTTCTAGAATTCCTTTTGGATCAAGGGATCCATAGTAGGGTTCATGGGCCTTTGGCATTATCTAAAATGTTTGGAATCTAGTTTCAGGGGGATGTTGTGTACTATGACTGAGGTATCATATGTATTTAATTCCTCATAGCTCTAGGCTATAACATCCTTATATTCAGTGAGGAGTTGGACCATTTTATCCTTTTTTTCTTTGGTACCCACTTTGTCGATGTGGACCTCTCTTGGTTCTTCCTCCATACCAAGGTTGTATTTCTCGCACTCTTTACCATTAGGAGTTACATCCAAGCGTCTCTTTATGGCAATCCCATCACTATCAAAAATCCTTTCCATCTCTACCATCCCCTTTGGTATAGAATTGGTCCTCAATTTTATGATGTCATGGTCATCGAGCTCCACAAGGTCAACTGCTTCTTCTTCTTCTTCCTCTCTTTCATCTATGATATGTTTTTCAAACACCCCAATGCACATGATGAACTCAAGGATGTTTTGATCATCTTAGAAGACCTAAAAATATAGCATGGTCGATGCTGCAATGAGTTCAACCAAAAAATTCTTTAGTTTGGACTTCTCCATTGGATGTAATGAACTAGCAAATAGGGCTATGGCGTCAACAATAACATTCTTTCTCCATGGGGTAGATTGGATGTTGAAGGCTTCGAAGTCATTGATTAAATCCCATGCCCTAGTTTGGTAGGCTCAGAGCCTCTTATAGTTGCAATAATACTAACTGTGGACTTGCATGCCAACCAATTGCAAATCTCCTTCCCCCTTCAATGCCTTTATTCCTTTCTAATGGGCCAGGAGGAGTCCACAGATCAATGCTTCATATTCTGCAACATTGTTAGTGCATCAAAATTGTAATATGTATGCAGCATAAGAAGACTTACCTCTTAGGTTAATAAGTTCAATCCCTGCACCTTCTCCTTGTTTACATTTAGAGCCGTCAAAGCATAATTTCCATATCTATTGCTGCCTCATGGGACGGGACTTTGTGAGGGCCTTCTTGGTGAAACCTACAGTTTTGGTCCTTTGTTCCTTCCCTTCATCACTATTTGAGCAAGTTGATTCTCCTTTCCCTATCCCCTGGATACATCTGGGTTCAAATATTTTTGCACCCTTAATATTTTCATCCTCTAGTAACTCCTTGTAGGGTGGACATGCTCCATCATTTGAAGTACTCCAATCACTAAGTACATCTAGGGAAGGGCTTTTGTTGTCTGAGTTTGAATCACTACCCTGACTTAGGTTTGGGATGTCTAGATTGGCTGGGCTCTCTTCCTTTGGCATGGGGTTACTCTCATCTGCCACCTCCAAGTTATCTTCTTCCCTTGCATGTGCTTCTAGTACCTTCTTTGGTAGGGTGATCTGGGCTAGTATTTTTGATAGTGCCTCCTAGGACATGGGGCATGTGAACTCTGAATGGCTTGCTTGGTGTAATTGGCAATATCCTGGTAGTAACAAGATGTTGGGGTTGACATCCCATCCCAAATGCCTCAGGCCCTCTGTCGTGATGTCAATAAAACTTATAAAGATGTCATCATCAATGAGTAATTCTAGGAGGCCCCGGATGGGACTATGGTCTGAATCTTCCCCTTCTTAGATTTGAAACATGAGGATATCATCCATCTGATAATTGCCTAAGTCAATTTGTGTGAACATAACTTCATTATGAGCATTATATTCTATGATCATCCTTTTCAGTTTTGGTTCTACTTCTATCTTGATTTGATTGTTCAATCCTCTCCATGGTAGCAAAAGTTGAGTGAAATCTGTAGACAACTGACCCCTCAGACTTCTAGTCCATTCTTGGCTCAACACCATTTCGTAGGTTTTAGGGATATCAATTATATGTATATCAATGTGTTCTTGTATCCTTGGATCTGCAACCAATTGAATATGTATGTCTTTGAGCACGCTGATTACTTTAACTTTAATTTTACCTAGTTGTATCAATACTTGGTTGGTTATTTGGAGCACCATCCTCAATTTTTGACAAATTGACAATGGCATGACGTTGCATGACACTGCAGAATCAATCAAGAAATTGTGTAAATTCTTCCCAAACATCTGCAAGCTGAGTAGGAAAGGGGGTACCTACATCTTGTCTTTGAACATTGTGGGATAAGCCTCAGAAGTATTGACATTGGATGTGTGTGCCCTTGTATTTCTAGCTGATGAACCTTGCTTTGAAGGGTCTAAAGACTTTAAAAGGGCTTCCTTTTGAGATAGGCAACCTTGTAGTAATTCGACCATAGATATGTTTTCCTTGGTCTTTTTCAAATCTTCGACTGCACTATATTTGTCACTTGACCCTATTGTGCTCCTATAACTAGAAAATGCATTTGGGGGGGGAGTCATAGGAGCATTCAGCACTTTAGGAGGCATGGGGTTGTTGCTAGCCTAAGAATCTGGGGGATTTAGTTGTTTTCTAGGAGGTATACAATCAGTGAGAGGTTCTTTCATGCTTCGTAGATTATATTATTTCTAGTGATCATTTTGTAAGGTATGTACTTCAGGGTACTCAGGTTCCTCCTCTTTCTGAAATGGGAACATGAACTCTTCTTCTTTTGCGTGTGTATCCGAACCTTCTCCATTTTTGCACTTGTAATAATCGAACATCATGGCATTTAACTCAATGAGTGGCTCATCGAGATTCTGAGTATGATTTTTGTAGGAGTTTCCTTTGTATCCTTTATGGCCTTGGTATGAGTTTGGAGACCCAAAAAAATTTGCTTCCGAAGCTTCATATGTGTTCGCATTATCTGTGGGGATGCTACCATTTTTTGGTCGGGTGTTCCATGGCCTAGTAGGCCTCTACTGCCCAAATGGTTTATCTTTTGTATTGTTGTCATTGTAGGTATTGAAACCCTGATTTGGATTCTTAGGATAGGCATTCAAACCAGAAGATGTCTGCTGGTATCCACCTTGGTATTAAGATGGATTTAACTTTATCCTGGTGAGCTCATTTGTGAGTTGTGACAAGGTTTTATTTATGGCGTCTATCTCAGAAGACATGAGAGTATTAGGTTTGGTTTGGTAGGCACCACTCTTTTCTCTACAAATTCTTCCTTATGGGCTTTGTAGCCCGGGTAGGTGAGTGATGGTGGTAGGGTTGTGAATGTTTGTAGTGGAATTGGATTCATTGATGGCATGTGAGTGGCCAGAATTTGACTATTTTCTACAAATGGATGTGGGGTAGTGATGTGGCATGGCTGCAAAGTTCCCTTCTTGCAGATCCATTTGTTGTGTAAATGTAATGGCCTCATTGTTCACCTTTTCCATTGTATCTCTATCTGTGGGGGGAAGTCATCTTAGAAAAATTGAGGTGAAGGGGTTGAAATCCTTAAGATAAACGTGATGACATTAATTTTCCATTAGTATGCAAAGAACACTTTTGATAAGCATACATCGAAAGAGAGGACAAAGAGAAAACCAAAAATGCAGATACAAGAGATCACCAAAAATGGCTAAGTACAAAGAAAACCAATGACACACTTTTGTGTATAAACCGAAATTGCAAAATAGAAAGGATAAAGAGGAACCTGAAAGTGGAACCTGACAAGAAGTTCATAGTGAAAACTGAGAGACAGTCAAATAGAAAATTGAGAGAACAGTTCAAGCAAGGAACCCAAAAGACAGTCAACTATTTTCAGAGCATAACTGACCGTCAGAAACCAAAAGTCAGTTGCAGCCCGCAAAAAGTGGATCTGACTTCAACGTTAGATAAAAAAATCTTATTCTATTTATAGAGTCTTGATTTTTTTTTAAAACCATTTCTTTAGGGACAAGAAACATGAATGTAAGTGTTTCAATCAGTCTAAGTGATTTAAAACACATAGACTAGGAGATCAAGGTAAAAGTTGTAAACCTGATCTTAGAGTTAACATTGTTTTACATGAAACATGATTAGGTCAATCTATCTTATAAATAGACTATGTAATCATTCATTATTATGCATGATGAGAGTGATGTGAAAGGATATGAGAGGATTTATGAAGCATACGAGCACACATATTGATCCGATTGAAATTTTCATGAACCAGAACAACAAAAGGTGAATTTGGTTAGCAAGAACCAAGAACAGAGGCTACCGAGCATCATAGGTATTATTCAATCACATTAGGTGATATAATTATTTATGTAAAATTAAATGGATCTATAATCAGCAATAGGAGATTGCATACACCAGGTTAAATTGTAATTTGATATCATTCTAACAAGTGAAGCAAAGTGTAAAAATTGTTTCAAGGAACGTGGACTTAACAGTCCAACTATAAATCTCTTAACTGGGTGCACACTCAACAATGTTGCTAGAGCTCTTAACTGAGTAGAATTTAACAGGTCTCCACAGATACTCTTAACCAGGTAGATCATCAAAAGTGATCAAATTGTAAGCCTTAACCAGCCCCTTCCAATCTGCAGATAGTGAAGATTTTTTGGGTGTCATGCACACCATAGTTTTTACTTCCTAACAGGAGTTTTCTGTGATATCATATCTTTTTTTATGTGTCAATTACTTTCTTGAATGTTTCTATAAATTTTCACATGTATGGCTAAGTTTATGAATTCATATAACTCACATCAAGATAGTATAGAACAAATGGTTGGATAAATGTTTGATAACTTAAAGAATAAAGGTTAAAAGATACAAAAGTTATAGAGGTACTAATTCACCCCTCCCCTCTTTGTACACACTTCCCATTAATTCCAACAATTGGTATGAGAGATAAGTCTCTTCTTTGGAAAAGCTTAACAGCTTAAGAGAAAAGATCATACAATGGAGAAGTATAGAACTGACAAGAATATTGAAAATAAGAAGCTAGAAATTCATATCTTCTATGAGTAGTATAAAGAAGCTAGAATCAATATGAGACAGGTGTTAGATGAAATAAATATTATGGAAACTTGTTGTAATGAAATGGATTATCATGAGGAAGAGATACCAGATTTCTTTGAGTCTTCAGGATCAACTACAAGCAAAGAATCAGACACTTCAAAAGAAAGCATCACAAGTCTAACTAAAATCAATCAACATTTTGCTGGACAAGTGAAATATCTGCAAATCAGTCAAGAGACATAGATGGTGAGAATGAGTGATGTCATGAATAGTGCTAGACAAGCTGAGAAAGAAAGAACAATAGCTATTGATGATAGAAGAAAGATTACAGAAAACTACAAGAAAAAGAGTTTGAAATACAAAGACTTACAGAGCATCAACATGAGATCACAAATCAGATTATTCTTATCAGTCAAGAGGCAAATAGAATGAATGTTGAACTCATTGAAAGAATAGAAGCTATCAGTGAGCTAAGGGATGAGAATGAAAAGTTAAAACATGAAATAAGAATTCAATAGTAGCATAATGAAATTATTTAAAGAAAGCTAAAGAAAGCAATAAAAGAATGGATGATTTTCTTGAAGGACAACAAAGAGTCAACAACAACACTGGTCTAGGCTTTACAGAGAATGGAGAATCACCAAATCAAGCTGATCCAAAGAATGTCTATGCAAATCCAAGACCAAGAAAGCTGACATGCAATCACTATGGAAAACAAAGCCACACATCAAATGTATGCAGAGGCAAAATGAAAGGTATTCCTAAATCTACATCTTCATTCATAGGATTGTGTTATAAAAGTAACAAGAAAGGACATAAAGCATATGAACTTAAGTCTAAGACGAAACAACCAAAGAAGGAAACCTACAAAGACAAATATTGTCCTACTTGAAAAATGAATGGGCACACAACTCTTGAATGCTAGAAAAAGAAAAGGCAAGAATGGAAGCCTAAAGGTCAAGAAACTCCCTATCAACCAAAAAGAGTCAGTAACTAGTATGTATGGGATTAAAAAACTTGGACATATTGTACAACATGTGGAAGATTTGGTCACATTGTTGCAAACTATATGAGACAATGGACTAGAAATTCTGGAGGCTAGACTAACCCTAGAATGGCATGCTTACACTGTCATAAAGTTGGTCATCTCAAGAAAGACTGCAGAGACCAAATGACAGAGACCAGTACATATCCCAATGGAAACACCATTGAAGACATCTGGAAAATGAGAGACAAAATGTGGAAAAGAGCTTCAAACAATGATGAAGCTGGACAGAGCAATGCAAATTGTGTTACCCTATCCAACGGATCTAGTGACATCACCACCCCCACCTAAGCAGAACAAGTAAGTATGGAACTGCATTACACTATGTATTACTTTACATTAGTTCCATAATATGTTGATAAAGCCAAATTAGCATAAGTAAAGATGCATCATGGTATTACTTGTTAAAATCTATGATAACTATGCTATCAGGTAATACATACCAAAATCCATCGGTATACACTCAAAGCTGAAACTGCCTACACTTATTGAGAAGTGTCGGTTAACATGAGAAAGAAAATTTTCTAGTGTAAACCGAGATTCATCAGTAATCAAGAAAAGTGAACAAGCTTGTTGCAACACCAAAACCCGTCGGTAAAAGAAAAGAGATAAATGACTGCCTTTAAATGTCACATTGTCACAAAAGAGAGAAGTTAATGTTCAAACTGACGAACTCTGTCTTCGAACACCCAGAAGTTTTTGAGCATTAATGACTCACTTTTTAGGGGAAAATGCCTATAAAAGGGTGACGGAAGGGCTTTATTGTTCACCATGACCAGAGCAGAGCGACAAGAGCGAAAAATGAGCAAACAAAAAAATAATCACAGAGAAAATTCAACTTGACCAGAGCACTCCAATACATTAGTGATCATTACAGGTGTAAACAGTAAGTTACTAAGCCAGTCGAGAACTTTGTTTACGCATTTTTTAGAAATCCCTAATTTTATCTAAAACAATGGAAAGGACCTCAAGAACCACCAAATTTAAGAACACCAAGATGGATGAGGTTAAACTCATAAAAAAATTTGCATGTGAGGAACCACACTACAAGATTTACCCTGAGGTTGCCTCACAACCCAACAATGTTGGAGCATTCTCGCGAATACCAGCTAGGGTTTTTCTTGTCAAAGACGTGTGGGCATACATCCACTGCAAGATTGTATAAATTGGTGATTTAGAGGTAGAACAAGCTTACAAGAAGCTATGTAATGAAGATGAATCCATAAAAGATGAACATAGAAACATAGAGGTGAAAGGGCTCACTAATGCCCTACTATTCCTGAAGGTATTTAAAACCAAATTGATTCGGTTAGTACTGAGCCAAATGCACAATCACCAACTATGGCTCATTGAACTGAAGATGATAACCTAAGATGTTATCCATGCAGTCATCGGTTACCCTGTAATGGAGAAGGTAGAAGCATTGAAACATCCACCCAAGGTTGAGATTGAGAAAAACACTGGAGAAATGTGTGATGGTAGAGGACTAAAGGTATCTACCATAACCGATTATGAACTTAAATTTTGAGCATGTGTTATAGGTTATAAATTCTTTCAAGCCATCGGGATGAACAACATAGCATTTGGTGCAGTGGACACAACATACAAGATTGTGAAGAAGGGAACTCAGTTGGATTTATCTGAACTTCTAGTGAACCAGTTATAAGAGAACATGAGAGCTATAAGAAATGCTAAGACAAACACATGTATGTTTGGATCACTTATCATGTGCATTTTCTTCTACTTTCAAGAAACATTTCCATCAGTAGAAGATGTAAAATGGGATACCACAAAATTGGTCACCATACAAATCAATGAATACATAACATCACTAGGGGACAACATTGAAACAGTCATGGATGAGTACTTTGTAGGATTCAAGGACTGAATGTAGAAAAGATTAAGGATCCCTGAACAACTTATTGAGAAGTTCAAAGATGATATATGTTTCATGGTTGACACCAACCACACATACATAAAACTTGTTGTATCGAGGAAAACATGGTTACAACCTCTAGAATATGAGGTAAATATTGATCAAGTATCAAAGGAAATCGATGCATTAATAAATGAACCATTAGATAAGAAACAACCTAAGTTTGGAAATTATGAGGAGGCCAAATCAAGAATCAAATCTAGCCTGGTTGTAAAGAAAATAGTCAGAAAGAGGATAAAATGGTCAAGAACCTAAAGAAAATACTATCAGGAATAGAAGAATAAACCGAATAGGAAGAAGAAGCTAACAAGTAGGAAGAAACCGAAGGCCATTCACCTATCAGTGAATCTACAGAAAAGAATGACTCCAAGAGGAAACCGACCACATAGAAAAGAGGTTCATCAAAGAGAAGAAGGTTCGTTCAAACAAGGGAAGAAATTGAGGACACCGAGAAAGATGAAGGTGTAGAAGTAGAAAAGATCAAGGTTCCAGAAAGTATTGATGAGGTATGCAAATCTATTGCAAGTTTAGGATCTATTACAAATTCTAAGATCAGAAGATGGTTAAAACTTGATCCAGAAGATCAAAGCAAAGTTGAAGATGCCATCATTACAAAGATGTAAAAATTCAAGTATGTACCATTTCAATTTGAAGGTAATAATGTACCATGGGAACTCTTGGATAGATTATATGGTCGATGGACATTTTCATTGAAGAATGAAAAGGAGATAAGAGAAAGAGTACTTGTTTCTCTTATGCCCTCTAAATCAAAGAAGGAAGAAATTAATGAAATTATGGAGAACCATAAAAAGGAGTTCTCACCCAAGTTGAGAGCCTACAAATTTCTTGAAGAGAGGCTTATAGAGCTTCAACAAGAAAGTCACAAGAAATGGAGTAAAATACTCAATAGACCTATTGAGGAAGCTAGCCCCAAGAAAGGACCACAATAGAAAGATGATACTAAGGCAACTCAAGAGAACATCATAATCAAAGATATAGAAGATGACACATCAGTTGAGTTAGACAAAGAAGAAATGAACACAATAGGTAACAAGAATGTGGAAGTTGTAGATGAAACATGGTGTGACGCCACTAAAGACAACATTGTAGATAACACAATCATTGACACAACCGATGATCCAGCAGGAGAAATATAGAAAGATGAAGATTTCAATGTTACCAAGGACACAACCGACAAGCAGGACACAACAATTGATACTGCATAAGTGAACATACTAGGCAATATGTCAATATTGATACAAGCCATCAATATTCTGCAAGAAATAGACAAATCACCTGACAAAGAGTCAAGCATTCCTGAGGATGCAGGGGATGAAGACAAGAAAGACAACACTAATGATTAGAAGGACATCGGAGATACTCACATTGTGACCAAAACTAACATGGTCACAGAAGGGCAATCAAAGCAAATAGATGGAGACACAACCAAGAATGATGCACAAACAAAGATAGATGAAGTGCATAAGGACACCGATGAAGGAGATAAACCCAAAAATGGCACTCTTGAGGATACCAAAAATGTTTTTACCGATAAAGTAAAGGTTGATGTGGAGACATCTATAGAAAACCGACAAGCTGACACCGAAACAAAGCAGTAAAAAGAGGCAACACCACAAGTAACTTCATCTAGTATGATAGACAAAGCCGATAAGATGGCTATGGTGCTGCACTAAAGTGAAACTCTGAAGAAGAAGAAGAAATCCAAAAAGAGTAAGTTGGATGTCACATTAGATGAAATCATTGGAATCCCCAAACATGAACCAACCACACTTGACTATGAAGCATTGAATGAATATAGTAAAATATGCTAGAGGAAGGCATTACAGGAGAAGCTAAGGAAGCAGTGCTAAGACTCCATGGTACTGGAAACAACAAGGGACATCTTGCACCAGATTGTACCCAAAATTTATGTTGATCAGAATAAACCCATACTTGATCAAATAGCCACTCTCATAGAAGAAAATACAAAAATTCCCATTAATTCCAACAAAACTTGTATGACAGCTACCTCTGGTATGGTGTAAGGAGCTTCCAAATTTTCATGAATTTTGTGGAACCGATGTTTGAACATAGCGATGGGATCCTTGGGATCTTTTCTTGTTGTAATGAATTGGTGATGTATTACAGCTGGATCCACGTATAGGTGAATTGATTGAGAAATTTGGTTTTGAATTCATTCCGTTCAGAGATAGATCCACTTGGTAAATTAAGGTACCATGTGTATGCAAACTCTCCCAGAGTGTAAGGGAAAACATGGCAGACAACATCCTGGTGGGCAATCTCTTTACGATTGCAAATTTATTTGAAGGCGTGGATGTGCTATTCTTCTATTCTTGATTCACCATATACAAAATGTGTGCAAAATGTTTCTAAATTCTTGGGTATTTCATGGAGCTATCCCACAAAATTCAAAAGTGAACTTTGTGCATTGGCAAAGAAAGCCATTGGGTGAGGTTGTTGCAAATTCTGATTTTGCAAGTTTTAATTTTGATCTATGACTGTGGGAAAAATTGGGACAACAATGTGTGATTGATGTCCAAGTGGATTCTATGACTCAATGGGATGGTGAGAGGATTTCTCTCTCATTTTCCCTTCATCACTACGAGGCCTACAAGGTGATTAATTTCAATAAACTTGCTTCTCTTTGGAGATGATCTAACCACTTGCTTGAACCACTTCGAGGAAAAGGATCTAGTTTTTTCCATATTTTCAGTCTTGAGGCCTTCCTTCTAGTGCCACTTCTATTGAGCCTTGTTTTTACACAAGCCAACTTGCAAGGATCTTGAGATTCAATTTCCTCTCTTGAAAGAATAACAAAGTTATTCCCAAGGTTCTTCGGGGTCGGGTCACAACCTACTTGGTTACTCAGTTGAAGATAAATGTGAATGTTCACAAGGAGGCCTTTGCTGGTACATTCAAGACATCAAACTAAAAAACAATATTTAGTACTATTTTTGGGGTTTTCTATTTTAACAAGATTGGTGTTTGAAATAAAAATGCAATTTTGTATTTTCAAGATGATTACTCTAGATTAAGACAAAATTTAAAGGAGCAAGGTAACAAGAAACATAGTAAATTACTGAAACAAAATCCTATGGGCATAAACCATTGTAAACCCTTCCTTGTGAATTGAATGGTGGGGAGATTTGGAACAAACCCAAGGGGTAAAAATCAGAGAAAGTCACAATTCTATACCCAATGAATGCAAGCATTTGGAGAGAAGATGAATTCAATCGTGCAAGATATTCAAAATCTATCAAACCGTGAAGCCACCAAGATGTGCACACCCACGAGACAGATTTAATGTTAATCCTAATAGATGATCCCTTCCACATATTCATCATAGAAAATTTAATAGACAACTGAAAACTCCAACTAAGGTAAACGTGGATTCGAAACACAACAAAACAAGAGGCTCTTTGAAAGTAATGAATAATACATACACACATTCACCAATTCGCATAGATGGAAGCAATTTACACACCACGAATGAAGTGCCAAATGTAGATCTTTATTGTATTAATAATTTTCCCCTATTCCATTGATTTGATTATAATATATAGATTTTTTGATCTACCAACTCTGAATGCCAAAATTAGGGCATCAGAGAGTCTAAATTTATGAAAATAAACTAAAACTAAAGCTTAGCTGAAAAGAAACTATTGCTAACTTATGATGAACATCTTGCATGGATTTTAAATACATTTACAATCAATTTGTCCATGCAAGAGGGATCAAACTCATCAAGAAAGAAAGAGAAAGAAGATAGGGTTTCTTCTGTGAACATGAGTCTTCTTGTTGGTTCTTGAAGTTCTTCCTTGGAATCTTTGTCTGCAGGTTCTTCTTGCCATGGGAACTGATAGGGGACCCTTAGTACTTCCAAAATGAACTCAAGTTAACCATCAATCTGATCTGGAGTTAAACTGGCATGAAAAAAGGTGATCTCTCTGGGAGCACTGAAATTTTTGGCCCCTGGTCTCTACTCCAAAGTTTTAAATGCCCACAATTTGATAAGTGTCGAATCACCCTAAAGGTCTAAAATTTTCGGCACTTTCGGAGGTTGAAAGGCTGAAAAATATAGAAGTCCAAAAGAAATAGGAGGCTGCAAGGACGAAAGCTACATAGTTTGAGGAGGGCCGAAAGGCCAAAATGCTGAAAGGCGAAAAGGCGGAAAGGCAGAAACCTACCTTTGGTTGAAATTGCTAAGTGTTGAAACTAATTTTTCCAAAAATGCTCAAGGGGTCCAAGAAGTTAGTTTGGGAATACTTCTGGGTTTGCATCCTGGAGCCTCTATATGATCTCCTAAACTTCTTCATAGTTTATCTCCTTCCTTTTTACCTTGTTAAATTTTGATTCTTGCTTCTCTTTGAATATTGTAAATTCAGAAGTGAAGAACTGGATCTCCTCTTCGTGTTCCAACATCCTTAACATATCTTCTCTTAAATAGAATATCTATTGTAGGGCCTTCTTGGTACTTATGCCTACTAGAATGTCCCTAAACTATTGGACCACTTCTTTTTATGGTAGTAAGATGTGTTTATCTTCGTCTCGGTACAAGTCGAGGCCAATCCCTTTGAAGAAAACATCAATTTATTCTACACATTCCAAGACCTCTTTCTATTTCTCTAAGATGGAGGCTTGACATTTCTTATAGACCTTAATGATCTCAGTCATCCATTTATTCTAGGTCTCAAAGTTTTCAAGCTCTTCACCTTCATATATTTTCATCAATATCTAGAAACATTGTTTCCTGATTACTTCTAGGTCTTGGAAGGAAACTTACCATTTGTCTATCTTAGAGTTCAGGCCACCTTCATTCTCCATCAAGTCTATCAAATTCATAGCTTCAACCAAAATGACCCTGTAAGGCTTATATATCTGTTTGATAGCCTCTTCTCTATACTTCTCAAAGTCTCCCTTCCAATCTACACTTGCTTGGATAAATGATGGGGTCAAACCTGCTAGCAAGTCTGGGGTGTTCCTTTTCTCCAATACTTATTGTAGTGAGGGCTCTAGGAAACTTGGGTCAATAGGACAGCCCATATTGTGAATGAACTTATTCAAATCTTCATTCTCTTTTGTCAATGATTTTATGGTCTCCTCATCCTTACTCATGAACCCTAGAGCATGTTTAATCCCTAAGGATGCAATTGTTTTTCGCCCTTCCCTGGTGGGCTCCCCCAAATCCACCTCCTTAAACGTGTAATCTTCTGGAGTTTCTTGTGTTTCAGATGTGCTAGTAGAAGGAGCTACAACATGTGCCTTCCAATGACCCCTAGTGTCTTGGGTGACATAGGACATTGTCCATGCTGGTAATGTGACCCCTGTTTGGTGGAAGGCTTTCCCTAAAGAATCCATATTTATATCTTCCCCCTAATCTTCATCTGTGTAAGTTATTTTTCTCAACTGAATTTTTTTAGTGAACCATGTAGGTTTACTAAATGCGGTGACTAGTGTTAGAGTAGTCATAGTATAGCTAATAATTAAATCATTTAATTATTAGTCTATTTACTCTATGCTTAAGTTATACTTAGGCAGCTTATCAGTCTTTAGGGTTTTTCCCCTTTAGGGTTTCGGTATCCTTTTATAAGGACTCACCGCTTTACTTTTCATTAACAAGAAGGAGATTGTATTTTTGTAATTCCGTTGTCGATAATAGAAGTTTTTTTCTTTCAACATGGATTTTCAGTCTCTGGCTTTTTGGCCGCCATAGTCTCTCTTTTGTCTTTGCTTCTAATTTGTGACAGTCTTGCATGCAGGTGTTCTTGGGTGGATTTGTTTTTCTCAAATCTAACATGGTATCAGAGCTCGCTTGCTGCTCATTGTTTGTGTTTTGTTGAAGCAACAAAGGGTTTCAGAAGTGTATTCGGTATTTTCTATTGGATCTGGGGTTCTTTGTTTTTTGATGCACTTTGGACCAAAACCGACCTCGCGATTGCATCCAGAAGGCCCAAAAACCCCAGAATCCATATAAGATATGTCTGATTTGGACACCGAAGCATCTGGGAGAAAAAAATTTGGCCTTCTAGGGCCGTACGGACACATTTCTTGAAAAAAATTTAAAAAAAATGTTTTTTTTAGCGTTTTAAAAACGCGCGCAGTGGATTTTTAAAAGTGCCACCACCGGGCCGCCACCGCGCCATCGCGGCCCGGTCCCCGCCGGCGTGCCTCTCGCTGCCCCCGCGGCCCGCGCAGCCCTCTGCGGCCCCTGCCGCCGCTCCGCCGGGCTCCGGCCCCCGCCGCCCCTGTGGCCCCTTAACGCCTGTGCCGCTCCGCTCCGCTCGGCGCCCACCGCTCCTCCGGTGGAACGGTTTTTTAAAAACCCCGCAGGCTTATATTGCTAGCCGCCAGTCATATGCCAGACCAGGGGCTTTGGCCCAGCCCCCTGAGCGCGCCATGCACCCGAGTGCCCACTTTTTTTAGCCCCAGGGGCTTAAAACCTAAATTTTGAGGCCTTTCTGACCCCCCAGGACTGTTTTCACTCTATCTTGAGCATCCGGGGGTCTTTTTCATACTTCCATATACCGTCGAAAAGCTCTTTCTGAGAAATTTCTGATGATGGTGGTTAGGGTTTTGGGTTCTACCATTTTGGTAGCTTTTTTACTGTTGAAGTCTGATATTTTTTTTTCCTTCTAGGAGTCATATCTGGCTCATCTGAACTCTATTTTTGGCAAACCAGATATCGTCAGAAAGTTGGTTCAGTGAACTATTCAGTTGCAGGGGTATTTTTTTTAGATTCTGCTCGAGGTTATCTCTCCTTTGAGTTTGGCAGTTTTGTACTCCGGTGGATTTCTTGGGTTCTACAGGTCCTAGGATCTCTTCTACTGTACTTCTGTCTTACTCTTCTTTCTGAATTCTAAGCTTGTATGCTTCTCCACTTTTGCATCTTTGTTCTATAAATGCACTGAGATAAAGTGCCTACTTTTGTATATCAAGGATCTTGTACACCTTGTGTGTTTTTTGTACTTGTACTCAGTTATAAAGTGCCATGGGGGGTTATGATGATTATGTCATTTTAGGCGCATCCACCTTTGTCAAGTGAGCATACCTTCCATGACATTAGCCCATGCTGTGTCTTAGTGACACCGCCCTTTATCCTATTTTTGTAGTTTTGTTGCACTGTTGGTGTCCCTAGTTTTTCTTTCTGCAGATGTTTCTGGCATTGCATTTCAGTGTTCATGTCACCTCTCCCAGTTTAGCATTATGGGGGGGTTCACCTGTTGGTTCTATTACTTCCTGGTTCAATTGATCAGCTCTTCAGACATTGTCTTCTCTACCTAGTCATGCACTTCAATGGGGGTTCCAACAGTTTCTCCTGACAGAGTTTACAGCTACATGCTTCGGAGATACTTCTTGCTCTTTCTCATTCCTTTCTCTGGGACATCTAGTTTATTTCTTTTACTTGGGTACCTGATCAGGCCTAGTTGCCGAGACCCATAGTTCCTTTCATGCATCTTGTTTTCATGCATCTTTTAGTCTTTAGTTGTTTTTCTTCTCCCTAAGTTACACTTAAGGGGGGTGTTAGAGTAGTCATAGTATAGCTAATAATTAAATCATTTAATTATTAGTATATTTACTCTATGCTTAAGTTATACTTAGGCAGCTTATTAGTCTTTAGGGTTTTTCCCCTTTAGGGTTTCGGTATCCTTTTATAAGGACTCACCACTTTACTTTTCATTAACAAGGAGATTGTATTTTTGTAATTCCATTGCTGATAATAGAAGTTTTTTTCTTTCAACATGGATTTCCAATCTCTGGCCTTTTGGCCGCCATAGTCTCTCTTCTGTCTTTGCTTCTAGTTTGTGACAGTCTTGCATGCAGGTGTTCTTGGGTGGATTTGTTTTTCTCAAATCTAACAAACCTGTGAGAGAGAAGCTAGGGTTTGGAAAATCTCAGCGGAGTGAGAGCAAATTGTTATTTCCCAAAGAGAATGAAATTACAATAATTACAAAAAGTGGCTTATAAGGTGAGAAACCCTAAAGCCGAAGAAAGCTAGGTTTGTGCATTTAATAATTAATAAACATATTAATTATTATGCACCTAAATGACAAGCTTAAGTGAATAGAATAATAGTGTACTTTAATAATTAAACCGAATAGATTTAATTATAAAGACAAATATACCATTACTCTAACACCCCCCCTTAAGCGAATCTTAGGAGGAAGCTAACCTAGCACAGCTATGAAAGCAAAAGAAATGGGTCCGAGCAACAAGGCCTGATCAGGTACCCAACAATAAAGAAATCTCTGTAAACCGGGGAAATAGAGAAAACCTAGTGGGAAAAACACTACCCCAAAAAGAGATACAACAACATGTTGAAATAAAACATGAAGGAAGAAAGGCCTCAACAAGACCCCCCAAGGACAACTTCCATCACCCCAAGCATAGAACGCAACTGAAGATAGTTCAGAGATACAAAGGGTTTGGTGAAGATGTCAGCAACCTGCGCATCAGTGGGAATGTACTCCAAAGTGAGAACACCATCCTGAATTTGCTGACGGATGAAATGCATATGAAGCTCAATGTGTTTGGTGCGCTGATGCTCCACCGGGTTGCAGGAAATGTGAATAGCACTCTGATTATCACACCACAAAATAGTGGGACGATCAGGAGGAAATCCAAACTCAGTCATCAACTACCGAAGCCATAAAATCTCCTGACTAGCGTGAACTGCCACTCTGTACTCAGCCTCTATAGATGAAAGTTCTCAAGCATTCTTCTTCTTGCATGACCATGTGATAGGACCAGAGCCAAGACAAAAAACAAAGCCAGAAGTAGACTTTCGATCAAAAACATCACCAGCCCAATCTTAGTCAGTGTAGCCAACAATGTGAGGAGCCCCTGATGTGTAGTGAATGCCATACATAAGTGTACCCTGAATGTATCTCAAAATATGCTTGGCAGCTTGCCAATGACTCTCATGAGGCTTATGGGAGAACCGAGAGACTAGACCAACTGTAAAGGAGAGATCAGGATGAGTGTGTGTCAGGTATAACAAACTGCCAACCAACTGCCGATACAAAGTAGCATCCACTGAAGGCGAAGTGCAAGAGGTAGACAAAGTAACACCCGACTGAAAAGGTGTGGGAGCAGGCTTGCAATCAAGCATATCAAAGCACTGAAGCATGTCAAGAGCATACTTCTGCTAGTAAACAAAGATCCTAGTAGGTGACTGAACAATCTGCAGACCCAGAAAGAAGTGTAAAAGACCAAGGTCTGTCATCTCAAACTGCTCCATCAATGCGCGCTGAACATCCTGAATCATAGAAGATGAGTTACCTGTTATGAGAAGATCATCAACATATAGCACAAGGATCAAAACCTCATCCTCAAGATGTTGAATGTAGACTATAGGATCAGAATGACATCATGTGAATCCTGTAGAGAGTAGAAAGGAGTCCATCTTCTCATACCAAGCCGCGAGGGCCAGCCGCTGCATCCTCCCCTGCAGGGAAAGGTCATGCTCTTACTGCACAAGCTATGACTTCTAGGCCCACCTAGATTCTTGATTCTGGTGCTTCTCACCACATGACTCACACTCAGCAGTTGGTCACCTCACTTTCTCCTTGTGCTACTTCATAGATTCCTATTGGGAACTCATCTCATCTTTCTATTTTGGGTTCTGGTTCTGTTGCATTAGCTGGGGGTTCTCTTCAGGATGTTCTCTTTGTCCTTGACATTTCAACGAACCTTCTGTGACCCCTATTTGGTGGAAGGCTTTCCCTAAAGAATCCATATTTATATCTTCCCCCTAATCTTCATCTGTGTAAGTTATTTTTCTCAACTGAATTTTTTTAGTGAACCATGTAGGTTTACTAAATGCGGTGACTAGCTCATATGGGGCAACCTGAAGGACTGAATCCAAGTTTTGGGGTCTCAAGGTTACTTCCTTATTTAAACCTTCTTCTTTTCCTTTCTTTTTTCCTCCTCATTCATTCCTTCCCCTTGTTCTTCTCCTTCTTCTCTTCTTTCTTCTACCTTTTCTTCTTCTTCTGTTGCCTTATCTTGTTTTTCCTTGTCTTGGTCTTCATCTCCTGAGGAGCTAATCAACACTTCGGTATTAAGATTGGTCATGACTTTAAACATGGTTTCAAAATGTGACATGGATTCCACACTTACTGATCCGCTAGGGGGTGGGCTGAAGCAAGGAAAAGAGATTGATGGTGGTGGAGTAGGTCTAAGGAGAGTTGGAATGGGAAATGAGAGAGTAGTAGTTGGAAGCAGAGTCAGTGTTGGAGTTGGGAGAAATGGTGGTGGAGTAGGAATTGGAGGTGGGAAAGTAGTTTGTGGAGTAGGAATGTAAGGCAGTGGAGTAGTAGCGAGGGTCTCTCATGTGGACTTATCTCATGTTACATCTTGGGTGATTAGGGCATCTTGATTTCTAGGCCCTTGATTTGTATTAGATCTCACTTCTGTGATAGGTACATCCAGCGTTGGATTAGTGAGCTAAGTGGGAGGTGGAGTGAGGGTTACCTAAGGCTGAAAGAGAAATGGACCTCCCTTTTCAGACCCTATTGCATAACCTAGTGTTTCTTTCCCTTGGTCCAAAAATCCCTCTAGACCTTCAAAGTCATATATCTGGAACTCATATGATCCTAAAGCCTCCAAGGGATTATCTTGTTCTTTAGGATCCTCTTGGTGTTTCCTGGTAGCCTCCTTCTCTCTCATCTTCTCAGACCTTGTCCTTTTGAATGGAGTTACCTCTTCTTCTCCTTCTTCTTCTTCTAGCTCCTCTTGTATAGTTTCAAATTGTGGAGACACAGAAGTTCTCTTCCTTTTATATGTTTTCTTACCCTTTTCAGTAGTAGGAGGAGATTGTCCAGAAGTGAATGACCCTTCATCTAGAGAAGCCTCTACTGAACCCACTAGAGGATATATCTACCCAGTCATTCTAGTCTTGGGAGCCTTGTGCCTTGGATTCGACCCATACTCTATTGTGCGTTCATGGCCATACATTATTTAGCTTCTGTGGTGGCACCTTTTTATATTGTGGCACTGTATTTTTCTCCCCATGCTAGTTATCCACCTTCTTAGGTGGATCCATTAATGTTTTCACTAGGATTAGGTCCATTTTATAAGGCCCTTGTATCCAAGTTTCTTTTTTTTAGAGTACATGCCTAGCCCAGAACTCAATGTCATCATTCTCATCTTTATCAACTTTGACATTCATGATGGGCCTATCATATATTATATACAAAGTGTAAATCCTTCTCCCAAACCTTTAGAGGAATTGAGGTCTTCAAGGTGTGTTGTGCAAGGGTAAGGAAAATCCTACAATAATCCTGGATCGTGACGTCATGATCATCTACACAATTGATCCATTGGTCTTCCAGATGTGGTTCATAGATATAGAACCTACCAATGATGTGGATGTATGTACCTATTGGTTCAAACCTTGGCCGGACTATTTTATAAAGCTATAGTGGGCATTCATCCTATTTAAAGGCCAAGGATTTGTACACCTTCATATCTTGTAAAGTTTATGGGCCCAGAGAAATAGGGAAGTCCCAGCAATGTTTCTTCTTGTGCTTTATATGCATAGGCATTACCATGTTGTCTAGCCATTTCTAAAGTGAGTATCCAATCAAATGGACATCGGGGAAACTTCTTATGTTTAAAGGTAGACCCTACCACCCAAATGTAAGTGAATCTCTTATACTATATGTAGTAGGCCCAAATGGCCCTCACCTTGGTGGTTGCTTCCTTTGACATCCTCTTCGCAAAATCACCTTCAATGGATCAGATGATTGTGAAGGTGAAGGCATCATTGACTATCCTATAGTCTAGGTTGTCTTCTGACATGTTTTCCCTTCTTTGTAGCTGGGGCTACATAATGGGAGGCCATGCATTGGGATCATTTATCTTTCCCCTCTTGGTGAGTCCCGGGTTGTTTTCCCATGCTGCAAATAAGTACACCATGTAGGTACTCATATAGAACTTAGGGTTGTGTTTTACTGCAACCAGCTGTTCATCCAACCTGTCGCTAATGATGGTTCCCTAGTCAAACCTGGGCCTGCAGCCTCTGATCTTCTCTATTAAGAGGATCATCCAATTCTCCAGTTTTATAGACTGAGGTAATCCATATACTTGGCTTAGTAATGTTAGGGCTTCCTAGATATCATCTTTCATGTACCCCCTCCTGAGGTCTATCTTGTCCAGTCTATTTTTCTGAAGAGGTTGCTTGAGGTAATTCTTATTGAAATTTTTTATGCCTCTTCCCCTTTTTTGTTGAACCATCAATTCCCCTTTTCTATGAAGAAGTCATAGAACTTGTCTATGCCTTTGTAGAGGTGAAAGACCTCTTCTATGATATCCAGTCTAATATCCAACACCACCTGTCCCTCTGTATTTTGAACCACCCTTTTATCTAAGTCATAATGGTTTTCCAAAGTCATGATCAGCTCAGATGATGTGACAGCCACTGGGTTGGCTTTCGCATTGACTAGACCTGATAGGACTAATGAGGTGCAATCCTCGGATCTCCCAACCAGTTGGGAACATCTCGTCAGGAATTGATGCCATTCTTTGAAGGGGGAGTGTTCCCCTTGTACAAGTACTTCATCGATGACATGGTCTTTTTCTCAGGCATTCCTACAATGAAATATGCAAGTATCAGTGTTTTATTTGCAGAAGAACCTAAAAATAACTGAAAAGAACTAACTAATCTAGGAAAACAAGAGTAAAAATCTCTCTTGGTTGCCAGAAATGCAGATTTTTCACTTTCAGACCTTTCAGGGTTTCGGATACCGAAAACTACTTTGGAGCCCGAAAGGGATGAAAGTGCAAAAGAGAAGTCAATGATGAGCAATATCTGTTAGACCTTTTGGTGTATGAAAGTCTGAAAGGGTTCTTTAGATGCTGAAAGTCTGAAAATGATCTCATACTTTGAAAGTCTGAAATCCCACAATGCAGGCAACACTTTCAGTGATTCGGTCTTGTCGGCGCTTCGAAGGTCCAAAATGCTGAAAAGGTTGAACCTCTAAGGAGCATTTGGGTGACAAACCTGACCCAATTTTTGGCCGTTTGGAGGCTGAAAACCTGCGACAGAGATCAGAATAAAAGGAAAAGATGGAGAAAACCCAGATAGGGTAGATGCAAAACTGATGCCAAGAATGACAGGACAAGGGGAGGCCTCGCTGCAAGTTTGAGGGTGCAAAGAGAACCCTAAGATTTGGGGGGAGCTATACACACCTAGACAAACCCTAAACTACAAACAAAAAACCCTAAACTTGACAGCATAAAACAAAGAAGAGACGAGTGAACCTACCTCGAGAGCTAGAAGTGGAAGACGAGGGGCAAGAGGCCGTAGACATAGAGGAAACCTGAGAAGAGAGAAATCACCAAAGTGTAAAAGTTGTGAGGAGATCAGAGGATGCAAAAAAAAAGAGAATGTCCTTAGGGATTTTTCCCATTTTATAGCCCACGGGGGGGAGGGGATGTCAGCACTTTCATTGTTTCGGTGTCTGAAATACTGAAAGTCTGAAGGTAGATACTTTTGGCCTTTTAGTTTTTTCAAAGGCCGAAAACAAGGAAAGGGCCGAGCTTCATCCTTTTAGCCATTTTGGTATTTCAGAGGACTTGGTCCTCCGAAATGCTGAAAGGGAAAAAAGGCCAAAAAATGTGTCTACTTTTTTCAAATGGCTAATAATGAGACTAATTTATGAGGGACTGGGGAAGAGGGGAAAACTTAAAAGACCAAAAGACACAAAAAAAGAAGTGGGGGTCCCCATGGTCAGAGGACCAACATGGGGTGTGTGTTGTGGACCCACAACAGTAACATTTTGAATTAAGGAAATTTCTTCCTCTTCTTATTTGTAACCAAGTCCCATTTTCTCCTTGGGATTACTAAAGTATGTGTGAATAGGTTCAATAATGCCTTATTTATTCTTTCCAAGAATACCTTGGCCTTTGTATCTCATTTTTTGCATAATGTGATATCCCTTCCCATACTTTTCAGGAGATACCTTATCATGTTTGACATCTTCTTTGGAATCCTCTTTCGTGTCTCTATACAACCAACTTAGAATAAATTTATCCTCATTCTCCTCAGCCAAATTAGTGGAAACTCTTACAAATTTTACATCATATATGGTCAATGTTTTTGAACTAGAAGGTTTAGAGTCTTATGATGGTTTCCCAGAAGATTTGAGTGACGTGGGTACAGCAGTAAAGGAGAATAATTGATCAAGCTTATATTTCCCCATTCCCTCATCCTTAATCTTCAAATTTTTCTCAAAGTCTCTCAACATTGCTGCCATAGAAATCTCAACCTTTTGCTCATTGGATGCCTCCCTATTTTGTGGGACCATGTTATCAGTAGCTTTTCTTAAGGTATTGCAAGAGTATCTAGTGTCTACTTCTATACTTACCTAAACTCCATAATAGGAAAATTTTACACATTGGTGGTAAGTTGACGGCACTTCCTGCATATTATGGATCCACGACTTGCCTAATAGAATGTTGTATGTTAGAGGTAAGTCAAGAACTTGACATATGGAATCCCTCTCAATTGGTCCCACTCTGATTGGAAATAAGACTAATCCTTTTGATGATCTTTCTTCTTCGTCATATGCCTTTATTGTTATTTTCCTCCTTAGATCTATAGCATTTTTAGAGAATCCCGAGGCTGTCAAAATATTTATGGTACAAATATTCAAACTAGTACCTCCATCTATCAAGAATCATTTAATGTGATGCTTATGAATCAAGGTCTCCATGTGCAACGGTTGGTTATGTTGAGGATTAAGAAACTTGTCATCCTCTTTTGAGAAAGAGAGATAATGCAGGGTTTTTAAATGACTAACCATGTCTTTCTTATGAATCAGGGTCTCCATGTGTAGCGGTTGGTTATGCTGAGATTAAGAAAATTTTCATCCTCTTCTGAGAAAGAGAGATAGTGTAGGGTTGTTAAATGTCTGACCATGTCTTGAAATCAACTAACATCTAGATCCTTTGGGATTTTTTTTTCTAATAGAGTTGATTCGAGAATCTCTTTGTGTGCCAGAGAGATTTTGAGCAATTCCAGGATCAATATTTGAGTGGGGGTACATTGAAGTTGGTCCACCAAGCTGTAATTTCATGATGAAGATGATGAAAGATTATTGGAGGTATTAGGTTTTGATGATGTGGGCTAATTTGATGATTTAACTTTGAGAATAACATTTTGATGTTGGCTTCATGTCACAACATTAGAAGAATCGACCTCTTTTTTGTCCTTTATGATAATGGCATTGACAAAATGCTCATAGCGTTCAACCATATTGATCACATTATTTTCTGAGTAAGTGTAATTTACTTTAGCATCTTTGGAGTTTGATGTTCCATATTTCTTGTATTTAGGTAGAGGCTCTTTAAATGTTGTATGATCATTGTTAGTCTTATGTCCATTAACTGTGATTGTTTCATTATCAATTATATCTTGAATGACATGCTTGAGTTTCCTACATTCATTGGTCTTATGACCTTTGTTTTGATGATACTCATAGTAATGATTTTCATTCTTCCACTATGGGTTGTGTTCGTAAACAGATTGCTCTTTGTTTACTTGAACTCTTAAATGCCCAAATATTAAAGAAACAATCAAATACAACAGTTGGGAAATGTAACTGAATAACTGATTTCCCTTTGAATTTTTAGGTACAGCTCCCTTAGGTGATTAATCTTCAATGAATTTTCTTCGTTCCTAATCTAATGGGGGTGTGTTCTTGACCCGAGAATAGAAGAGGTAATCTAGGCTAGGCCTAGACATGAACTAGCTCAGGCGAATAGATTCAACTCTAAATCTAGCCAATCTCAAGACCTTATCAATCATATAATTTCCTAAAACTAGTAATGCAATGGTAGATAACGATGATACAAATGCAAAACTGAAAGATCAATGATAACACAATAATGATGAATCAATCTAATTCACAAGAACATCTCTCATGATTTTGAATAACACTCAGATTTTCCCTCAATTAATTGCATTAAATCTTAATACAACACCCTGGTTTGATCATGAACTGAAAATTGAATATAAAGAAACATTCAAATTAACAGAAAGATAATTGCAATGGAATAGTTAAAACATTGGCATTCAAACATAAACAATTTTGACTCAGCAAAAATGAAGTTCCTCATGCCAAAATTTAGCCGACCTTTTTATTGATATGGACATTAGTATATCTAATGAGCCATCGGGAATGATCTTTGGCCAAATTCTTAACCGCATCTACCTGATCTTTCAATTCCTCCATATCTTTATGTATGCACCCGCTCAACTATTGGAGCTTCAGTACTATATCCAGGTGATAGGAAGACTACTCTTCCAGCTTATCTACATAATCAAAGAAATATTTTTGCATGTTAACCACTTCGATTAGTTCTTTTCCTTGGCCACTTGTATGTGACTCAGTGTGAAGACCTTTGAGAAGTCCAAAATATTTGTTATGTTATTCTTTGATTTTGGATTCTGTCTTATGTAACCCTCCTTCAGCTTGGATGATCATCTCGGCTTTAAATTGCAAGCTTTGAAGCCATTCGATTAAGGGTTCATCTCCCTTCCGCAAGATTTTGGCATTTATTGCCTCTTTAGCTTTCATTTTGACTACCATGTGCAGCATCACTATGTAGTTTTTAGACTTCACCCTTTCTGATGTGAGAGTTTGTAAGTTCTCATGAACACTATTTCTCTCCTTTTCCAACTTTAGCATAACATTACCCATTTGTTCAATAGCTACGAGCCCTTCAGATTTGAGTCTCTCAATCCACCTTTTGCTGACTTGCCCAAAGTGTTTGTCTTCTTTCAACTTGGAAATGATGGCTTGATTCTCTATAGTATTGGGGTCAAAAGTGGTTTGGGAGCTAGGAATGCTTGTAATTGGAGTAACCAACTGCCTGATAAAATTAGTCAATTCATTAACTTTCGCTTTGAGTCATACCTTAGAAGCCTAAAGCTCCTCAAGCTCCTCTTCAATTACTACTTTAGTTGATTTCCACCAATCCACCTTAGTATCATGATAGGCTAACCCCATATCAAATGATTGTAACTCAAAATTAGAAGCATTCAAATCTTCCAACTTGCCTTCCTTTGTAGGCTTTTCTACCTCCATGGTGAAGTTCCCAGTTTCTGGATCTCGGCCTAAGGTAGACAACATCTTTGCTTTCTTCACCTTGCTCACAGTGGAACTAGATTTTAAGTCCTTTGAAAGGGTATCCTTGCTGGGAGATCCTTCTTCAATCCTCTTTCTTTTTCTTTCTAGGGTGTTCTCGATCCAAGACTTGGTGCTGGTAACTTTGGTTGCAAAGACCAATTCATCTATAAACAACTTCCTGATGACTAGGGGAGTAGACTTTGGTTTGGAGGAGAATGGATTTACTATATTTGAAGAAGAGGAGACTACTTTAGTGGCCTAAGAAACCTCCAGTTTATTTTTAGACTCTTCATCTTATTAAGTAGCCGAAATGCTAGAACTTTCTTCACCCACCTCTACTATAATCGGGGAGTCTTGCATCGGGGTGTCACCCTGCGCATCCAAATTGCTATCTTGAGCTAGTTGCTTTGTTTCCATAGTCTTAATGGGCTCAGATTTAGGCTTGACTAGATCTATGGCAATTTCTTCTTTTTTCAAACCAATGTCAGGAACTGAGCCATCTCCACATGTCTTTTCTAGTGGAATTGCCTTCTCAGGAGGTTCATCGCCTCCACCCACTGGTTGAGCCGGTTGCTTAGCCATGATTGGGATATTCATTGAAGATGTTGTAGGAGTTTTCACTATCACTGTTGCATGATTTTTTTGAGGAGGCATCTAGTTCAACTTCTTCCTTCTGCCCATCATCCATTGGGCCCATTGCTCTGTTCTTTTGTAGATTCCATCCATTAAGGTCTGCAAATCATCAATGGCTTGACCTTGCATGGGATTAGAGCTTATAGGGAGGGGTTTAATCTTCTCTATGTACATCTCATCATACATATATCTCCCATAATTTTTGATGCCTTCAACGACAATGTTAACTTTGAACTTTTTGATTTGTTCAATAGTTAACCTCGCATAAAATCTTTCTCTGCTTTCTAGATCATCCTTGCAGTTTGCCCAATAGTCTTCTATGTTATCTGTGTGATGAATTGTGTGACCCATATGCAAGTTATCTCTAGCATACTTTATAGCATCATACTGGGGTCTCAAGACATCATATGTTTCCAATTGAAACTTTTTCGAGAATGCACTCAAAACATTCTTTGTATTAGACTGGGATGCACAACTATAGGCTCCAATGGTCATGGGGAACTCATAGCCTTTCTTTTTGGTACCTATACATATCAGGTTCACTTGGATTTCTTGCCTCATTACTTCAACCATCACGATCATGTCATCAGGATACATGGGCAGCTTCAAGGGGAAGTCATCAAATCCTGCAAGATGAATATATGAGAAATTTGAAAATTGGATAAAATAACACCCATATTGGCTGATGAATGCCATAGCTCCTACATAAAATCTCCTTTCTGGGAAACCTTGCAAATCCCTACATAATCTCATTGTAAATACATCATTGACTTTGATATACTCAGTGTATTTGTTATGCAATTGTAAACAAGGAAAGAATTCATAACTTTTTACATCATCTAGGAATTCTTCTAGCCTAGGAAGCCTTGGCCAAATTTGAATTGTATCTAGGAGATACAATAAAACTGAAGACATATAAAAATCATTCTAGTATTTATCTCTATTGAGGGCATTCGCAAGATTTTTTCTTACCATGTGATCCAAATCAATAAAATTATGTTAGGAGCAAATCACTTAGACTAAAAAGAAATGATTCTCAACAAAGTTAAATGCATCGCTCTCACCTTTGATCCTGTGTAGTAATACCAGGATGTCTATAATTTATGGCTTCAGGTCTGTGTCATAAAGTGTCTTGGGCAATTTTCCCTTTGTGCTCCTGGGCTTCTGGAACCAGGTTTTCATCATCTCCTTCCTCCATGTCATCTTCTTTACTCCATACTCAGTGACCACTCAACTATAGGTCATCTCTGAGTATTCAAATTTCTCTGGAATATGAAGGTAGTTCTGGATAGAGTCTTTGTTGATAGAGAGTAGCATTGTGTCATTGGGCAAAATAATTTGCTTTGTATCTGGATTGTAACAAGTTATGCATTCACAAACATGCTCTTGGGCTTGAACTGCAACAGGAAAGTCGGTGGCTTCAACTAACCTGCTCTCCTTCAACTTCTCCATAATGGGGTGTATCCTTTTTGTGTTCAATCTGTTCTCGAATTTCTACATGTTGAAGAACCTCGGATAAGTGTCTGTGATTTTGTGCCATTTAGATGTAATACTGTTCAACTTGTTGAACCCCATGAGTCTGGTGGCCATGCTTAGATCAACTTGAATTGAGAACCAAAAGATTATCATAGCGGTATGAAATCAAGAAGCAGCTAGAATCAGAGATTAACTTAGGAAAATTGACAAATAGATGGTAACTCTAATTTACTACACTTCTTTGATTTTTAAAAACTTCTGACTTTTTACCGTTAATTGCCTACTTCCCGCACCACGCTAGTGAAAAAGATTAAAAAATATGAAAATATTTGTTAGGAAGAAAACAAATTTATTTGAATTTATTATCTCACCTCTACGGGCCATTAGAAAATATCTTTTCACTTTGGATAAGTGTAATGGTAACTTTCTGGGAGCAGCGGAAAATTACTTTTTCACTTCCCCTTTGGGGGAGAAATGCTTTTGGAGTACTCCTTACTCAGAAATCTGCCAAGGGTAATTTTAGCCTTTTTCCAATGCTTCAATGACATGTGACAACTTTGTTATCTTTATTTTATGCCTTAAGTCACATGTGAGATTGAATTTTCCTTAAAGACCTTGTGTGTAATGATCTGGCAGAAAATGCTCCCCGCAAGTCAAAACCTACCTGCTGGAGTAATGGAGAAGTTATTTTCTGCTTTTCCACCAATAAGCCTTTCTCTTATATTTTTCTTTAACTATTAAAGTCAAATGGTTTCAATTGCCTTTGTCAAGGTTTACCAACATGTTTCAATAGCATCCATGACCTGTTACTTTACTTATGTCATTTTGCGGAAAATTACCTTCATGGGTCAAAGCCTACTGAGGAGAAGGTAAATTCTGATTTTCCACCTGGGAAACTTCTTACTTTAAATCCTTCATCATTTGATCACTTCTTTTACCTGTAGATATTTCTCTTCAATGCAATAGTCATTTTAAATTCAAATCATCTATTTCTAACTTCCACCAACCGTTGATATTCTTTAACTTGTCATCTGCGGAAAATGCACTCTGCAGGTGAAAATCTGCCGAGGAGAAGGTCGAGAATCAATTTTCCGCCAAGGGCCATCAATTCACATTTTACTGACCCAACTGAAACCAATAACCCCATTATATCCTTAGGCCTTACCAATGTTCCTCAAGGTCACCATTTGCTTTTTTTTGTCACCTAAAACATTTTGGTGGAAAATGCCCTTGAGAGTCTATTTTTTGCCAAGGAGAAGCTCAGAACTGATTTTCCGCAATATACCAAAATAAAGTATCAAGGCCAAACATTTCAAATTCACATAAAGTCAATGTTATAGATATTTGAACCATGACCTTTATCGGATTTGGGAGTCTAACCTACCCAATATATAACCTGAATTTGATAAAAAAAAAACCCAGCTTACAAAAGGAGAAGTTAATTTGGGAAAAATCGATAAAGGCCTCCTAGCCTAAGGGGAAATCTAGACCTAGACTCAAGATTTATATAATCATTTTAAGACCATTACTAACACACAATAAATACATTTTTGTCTAAAAATATGAAAAACAAAAATGGGGCAACAACTGGCTCTGTCTGGGGACTTGGATATTCACGTTTCCAAGCAAGGACATCAAGCCTCTAGTTTCGCAAAGCTCATAAAAAGGTGCCTACACAACAAAAAAAGTAAAAACATAGAAAGGAAAACAAAGGAAAGAAACCTATCTAAGGAAAACAAAATCAGGAACTAAACGTAACTATGTACAATACAGGGGTTACCTATTTTCGATTCAGATCTGGTACAACTTCAATTCTTGACCATTGTATGTGAAGCGTAGTGCCTCGCCATCCAGATATGTCATCTTGAAATAATTCTTCTTGAATGCCTAATGAATATTGAAGGGTCCTTTCCACAATGTCTCAAATTTCAATGCATGCCCTTAGACACCCTGCATTTGTCCCATAATAGCACCATATCTCCCTCCATAAATTTCTGGAGTCTACTTTTTTTATCAAACAAATTCTTCACATGCATTTGATGTTGTGTGGTGTGATCGGCCATTTTCTCCCTTTCTTTTTTGAGCTTGTTTAAGTACAAGATTCTCTTTTCTAAACCATCTTTATATATACCATCTTCTACTGTTGTTCTCAATTTGCAAGTAGCCAGCTCCAATACCAGTGGGAGACTGGCTTCAACTCCATAGACAAGTTCAAAGGAGGAAATGCTAATATCTCTTTTGGGAGTCACCCTATCAGCCAGAGTGCCTCATGGATTTTCTTGTGCCAGGTTCTTTGGTTATCTGCTACGATTTTATTCACAATATTCACCAAGTTTTTGTTACTGGACTCGTCTTGACCATTTCCTTGTGGGAACTAGTCAGATGAGTGGCTGATTGTAATGCCATACTCAAAACAAAATTCAGTAATCTCTAAAGAAGAAAAATATGCAGTATTATTCATTACTAACTTGATAGGTATGCCAAACCTTACCAGGATTTTTTCCTTAATAAACACACATACCACTTTGGAAGTAGTTTTCTTAGTTGCTTTCGCCTCCACCCACTTTGTGAAGTAGTTTTTCGCAGTAATTATATAGGTATGGCCTACACTGGATGCAGGATTTATAGGGTCAATAAAATCAAGACCCCACTACTGGAAGGGATTTTGAATTATCACCGGTCTAAGGGTAAGTGCTTCTAGTTGTGGCTTTCCACTAAACATTTTGCACTTCTCACATTTTGCCACCAAATGATAGGCATCCTTGAACATTCCCGACCAATAATAGAACTATCTTAATATCTTGAACGCAGTAATCGATGAAGAAAAATGTCCCCCGTAAGCTTCATCGTGAAACACCTTCAACAGTTTCTCATGATGTTGTTTGTCAACACACCTGAGAAAAGTCCCATCTATCAACCTCTTATACAACCTATCTTCCCAGATAACATATTTGGAAGCCTTCAGCTTCAGATCTCTTCTTTGTTTCACAATCAATCCTTTAGGGCACTCACCATACATCATAAAATATACAATATTTTCAAACCAAGGGTCTTGCATACTCACCGCTAAGACCAATTGTTTTTCTTCGGGAGCTTCATCCACCTGGTTTTCCACCATTGCTTTGCATAGTGCATTTCCTCTCACCAATTTGGTGGGTTTGATCTCTATGTCATATTCCTGTGTCTTAGCCACCCATGCTCCTCTATTATTACATCTGACATCTGGTTGAGTCAATACGCTTTTGACTGCGTTGTCAGGAACATATACAAAGGAATGAGAGTGCAAAATATAGAATCTAAAATTATTTAAAGCCTTTAACAAAGAGAAATCATGTTTCTCAATTTGAGAATATTTCAACTCATGATTTTTAAGTGGCATGCTCATAAAAGATATAGGAGCTTGATCTCCTTCCTTGTTTTCTTGCATGAGAATAGCTGACAAGGTATGTTCAAAAGAGTAACAATAAATTATGAAATCCTTCATGTAATCCAGATGGCACAAAATTGGGTTGGTGGCTATGGAATTCTTAATATTCTTGAAAGCTTGTTTGGCAAGGTCATTCCACTTAAAATTCAAATTCCCTTTCATCATATCTACTATACATTTAGTAATTTCTGAAAAATCTGGGACAAACCTCCTGAGAAAATTTACCTGGCCAAAAAATGATTTTACTCCAGTCTTATTTACAGGTAAGCTTAGTTGATGGATTGCTCTAACCTGTTCTGGGTCAATTATTATACCTTCTTGGGAAACAATGTGACCCAGTAATTTCCCTTCAGTCACACAGAAGAATGACTTCTTGGGATTCAAAGAGATCTTGTGGTCTCTACACCTTTGCAAAACTCTCCTCAAATCCTTCATGTGATCTACCTTCTTCTAGAAAACACTCTAAGATCATCCAGATAAATACCAATTATTTTATCTTTCATATCACCAAAGGAAAGATCCATACCTCTCTGAAAGGTAGCCCTAGCATTGATTAATCTGAACAGCATCCTATGATAAGTGAATGTGCCCCATGGAGTAGTGAAGGTTTTTTTGTGTTGATCTTCTTTCTCCACCTCTATCTAATTGTACCCTGAGAAACCGTCCAACATGGACATCATCTCAGCTCTAGCCATGGTCTGCAATAGGTGGTCCATGTTGGGAAGAGCATAGTTATCCTTCAAGGAAGATTGGCTAAGGTTTCTAAAGTCAACACAGATTCTTCTTTCCCTGTTTTTCTTTATCACAAGCACTATATTTGCTACCCAGGTGGAATGATGGATAGGGTATATGATCCTAGCCTTAAACATTTTATCAACTTCCCTAAATATAGTATAAGAAACCTTGGGGTTATAATTCCTTTGTTTATTCCTGAATGGAGCAACATCAGGCTTTAAGGGAATTTTATGTTTGAATTTCCCATCCATAAATATCTTTAAGTCTTCATAATTCCACGTGAAGACATCCTGGTATTCTAGGAAAAGTTATCTAGCTCCTTCCTTCTCTTCCTCAGTACAACATTTCCCAATGTTGATCATCTTAGGGTTTTTCTCACTTCCAATGTTTATTCCCTCATATTCACCAATAGTAGGACCTCTCTCAGTCCCCTTCTTTTTAACAAAGTTATTGTGCCTATTGAAAAGTTTTTCAAGTGTGACCACATGAAGAGGGATTATATTACCTTGTAGCTGGATGGTGCCTGACTTATCTTTCCTTTTTTTGTCATGACAATTTCTTTTATGACTACCAGGAGCATCTTTATGAAAGTCACCACCACTTTCCAAAAAGAGAATAATATTCCTGTCATCCTCAAACACCTGCCAATTCTCCACATTGTCAGGTACATATGGTCTATACACAACCTCTATTTGATACTTCTTATCTTTGAAATTTGGGCGAGGGAGGAGTAATGAGGCTGATACCACTAAAGAGTCTACCTTAGAATTCAATTCTCTTGGCATGGACTCAATGGAGAAGGTGTCTAAGGCTTCAATTTCATCCCATACTCTGTTCTTGTAGTTTTTTAATCTATGGTTCTTCACAAATTATTGATTTTTAACTTGGCGCACAATTAACTAAGCATCACCCCAGCTCTTTAGATTTTCACACCTTTTTCCTTCGTAGCAAGGCCTTATACTCAGCTATATTATTGGTGTTCCCAAACTCCAATTTGTTAACACACACATGTTTCCCCTTTTGGGAGAAGATTCTATGGCTAGCCTCTATTGCAAAGAAGGCAATTGTAATGGTTTTCCATTCAGTATTTCTCACATCATTATTTCTTTCAGGATCATCTTGAGAATTTTGCTGGTAAGGATTGTTAAATCTAGGAAGTTGTCTTTTGAAGGTGATGAACTCATTGGATAATTTCTGGATCATCTCATTTGATGATTTGGTATTGCTAGTACTAGCCCTAGTTTGTATTTCTCATTTCCACTTCCTTTCCGAGATCATGTGGTCTTGTAACTCTACAAAAATTCTTTGTGCAACATCCAAATTGGCTAGGTTTACCCCTCTTAAGTCATAGCTGATATCAAGTGGCATAGCACTTATGAAAAATGTCTTCAAATTATGTGCAGTGGGTCAGTTAGCTACTGGGATATGATCAACAAGCTTGTTAAATTTAGCAACAAAATCCCTCATGCTTATAGAAGGCTCTTTTTTGATAGAAGTCAACTGTGTCAACAAAACATGCTCATCTTTGGCAGTTTTAAATCTTCTTTCAAAATTTTATCTCATAGAAGCCCAGTCTGTAATAGAAGAATTAGGCAAGTGATGAAACCAACCTACTGCACCCTCAACAAAAGTCTCAACAAATAACCTGACTGCAACATCCTCTTCACGTACTGCTAAGATATTAATGGATGCAAAGAAAGCAACAATGTGCTCATCTCTAGATACTTTCCCATATCCAGAGAATTTGCAAAAATTCTTCCTCGACCCTATGGGAAGTGGGTTATATGCTGCTAGATGAAATGGACCAACTATGGTGGCCCAAGGAGCTTCCATAACTTCCTGAGGTAGATAAGGTGTTAGGTTTACAATAGGAGGAGAAACCACTCTGTGCAAGGTTAGCACTTGACAGGTAGAAGAAAAGGGGGTTGATTGTTTGGGAGGTGAAGGAGGTCTACTTTTTCTCTTAGCATTTCTGTTCTTTTTGTGAGGTACTTCAAGTAGAGAAAAATCAATCTCTACAAGTCTCTCAAAGACTGGTTCTATACCACCTTCTTTCTTTACACTTCTAAGAAATATTTTAGACTCTAGTGCTTCAACTAATTTTGTAGTCTAGCTCCGCGCTCTGCTCGGCATTGTACCCTTCTTAAATTTCTCCTTTGGATGGCTCTTTCAAGTTCTTACTCTCTTGTCTCTTCTTGTTCAGGCACTTGGCTGGCATTTCTATAATGCTTAGCATTTCTTTTGTATCTCTAGGCAAAAGTATTTAGTGAGGAAATGATATCGTCTTGATCATCTTGGAACCTAAGGTTTGGCTGAAGCACAAGAATCACATTCTCATGGGGAAGTACCATCTTTCCTCATGATATTGCTTCTAGTCTGGTGACTATTTCTCTCCTTAGCAGAGTCGCCAAAAATCTATTGTTAAAGAGATTATTCTTTTTTTTACTTTAACTCTTAAATGCTCAAATATTAAAGAAACAATCGAATACAACATTTGGGAAATGTAACTGAATAACTGATTTCCCTCTGAATTTGTAGGTACAACTCCCTTAAGTGATTGATCTTAAATGAATTTTTTTCTTTCGTAATCTAATGGGGGTGTGTTCTTGACCCGAGAACAGAACAGGTAATCCAAGCTAGGCCTAGACAAGAACTAGCTCAGGCGAATAGATTCAACTTTAAATCTAGCCAATTTCAAGACCTTATCAATCATATAAGTTCCTAAAATGGGTAATGCAATGGTAGATAACGATGATATAAATGCAAAATTGAAAGATCAATGATAACACAATAATGATGAATCAATCTAATTGACAAAACATCTCTCACAATTTTGAATAACACTCAAATTTTCCCTCAATTAATTGCATGAAATCTTAATACAACACTCCAGTTTGATCATGAACTGAAAATCCAATATAAAGAAACGTTCAAATTAATAGAAAGATAATTGCAATGGAACAGTTAAAACATTGACATTCAAACATAAACAATTTTGACTCAGCAAAAATGAAGTTCTTCACACCAAAATTTAGTCGACATTTTTATTGATTTTCAAAATAGTACATATAGATTTTAGAGTTTGACCGTTACAAAATATGTAACCAAAATAGTTCAACCTCTCTAACCAAAAATGATAAATGATAAGTGAACATTTATCAATTACAAAATCTAACAAAAATTAGTATAAGGGGGATTATATTTCTGTCTTTGTTTCCTTCCCCTTATCTAATTTCGCCTTATAGGCCGTAACAGCTGTGATGATTGGAACAAGCACCTCATATCTATTTAAATGAACATTAGCATATTTGATAAGCCATCGGGAATGATCTTTGGCAAAATTCTTAATCGCATCTACCCGATCTTTCAATTCCTCCATAGTTTTATATATGCACCCACTCAACTATTGGAGCTTGGTACTTTATCCAGGTAACAGGAAGACTGCTCTGCCAGCTTATCTACATAATCAGAGAAATATTTTTTCATTTTAACCACTCTGATTAGTTCTTTTCCTTGGCCAATTGTTTGTGACTTAGTGTGAAGACCTTTGAGAAGTCCAAATCTTTGTTCTGTTCTTCTTTGATTTTGGCTTTTGTCTATTGTAACCCTCCTTTAGCTTGGATGATCACGTCGGCTAAATTTTTGCGTGAACAACTTTTTTTTTGTTGAGTCAAAATTGTTAATGTTTGAATTCCAATGTTTTAACTGTTCCATTGCAATTATGTTTCTATTAATTTGAACGTTTCTTTATATTGGATTTTTAGTTCATGATCAAACAGGAGTGTTGTATTAATATTTAATGCAATTAATTGAGGGAAAATCTGAGTGTTATTCAAAATCGTGAGAGATGTTCTTGTTAATTAGATTGATTCATCATTATTGTGTTATCATTGATCTTTTAGTTTTTCATTTGCATCATCATTATCTACCATTGCATTACCAGTTTTAGGAACTTATATGATTGATAAGGTCTTGAGATTGGCTAGATTTAGAGTTGAATCTATTTGCCTGAGCTAGTTCTTGTCTAGGCCTATCTTGGATTACCTCTTCTGTTCTCAGGTCAAGAACACACCCCCATTAGATTATGAACGAAAAAAATTCATTGAAGATCAATCACTTAAGGGAGCTGTACCTACAAATTAAGAGGGAACTCAATTATTTAGTTACATTTCCCAACTATTGTATTTGATTGTTTCTTTAATATTTGGGAATTTAAGAGTTAAAGTAAAAAAAAAAAAAAAATTATTTACCAACAGGTTGATTTGGGGTTCCCAAAGACTTACCTCTGGCAAAGTGACGATCTTCTGTGTGATAAGAGTCTTTAACATTGTTGCAAGTGGTTCTCCAAGAGGATTGAATGTTCTTTTGGGAGTTGATGCCCAAGGTTCTTTTTCTTTGTTGAATTCATGATCTCCTTTGAATGTAGTTGTAGTATTAGGAGTTTTGGTCGGTTGGATATTAATTAAAAGGTTAAAAATTGGTTGTTTCAGTTTGAAATTGTATGCTTCCACAACTCCATAATTTACTACAATTTTTTTCTTGTTCCAAAATTTGGACTTGTCATTGTTATTGTGATTGAAATTAAAATTGTTGGAGAATTTAGTCTATGATAAATCTTGATTTCCTCCTTACCCACCAAAATGTATTCAACTTTTATAGCACTATCTACTATTTCATCAAAGATTGTTAAATGTGCAATTGAAGGGAAAATTTCATCTCCAGGATCAGATTTTTCGTGAAGATATCTATTTTCTCATTTTCAGGGATCTTTCTAGGATATCTTGCGAATATAATTCTCCACCTTTGAAGGAAGGTGATGAAAGAATCTTCATTATGTTGTTGATGACATGTAACTGATTGAATGTTTGACAATGTTAAGTTGAAGATGATGCAAGACATTAAATTAGTTAATGGTTTGTATTGTCATTGATGTCAAATTGATATCATCTGTATGGTCATATACATAATTCCAAAGACTTAAGAGAATCAATGGAACAGAGGTTATGGTTTCAACAATGCATAAAATTCAAGTATTCACCAAGTGACAGACTACACTGGTAGAGTGCACACCATCAGTAAAGATAGAGATAAAGTCACAGTGATACCCAACGAGCAGAAGACAGTGTTGCCCAATGAAGTAGAATCACAAGATGCCCAATGAGATGAAAATAGTGTTGCCTGATGAGCAAGATCCAATGATGCCCAATGGATGGAGATCCCGAAGCTAACTAAAGTTGTACCGATGGAACTGGCAGTTGTCACCGGCAACGAACTGCAGAATTGACTGACAGAATAGAGAGATCACAAAATGAAAAAATATCTAGCTAGCAGAGCTAAAGGATAGAATTAACTGGTTGTTTTATTTTTTTTATTCGACTATAGTTAAGTAAGTGATTTAAAGATGATTTATACAACTGGAAAGAAGATAACTATGAGATAAATCAGGAGTTAAAGTCGTAAATCAATTTGGCTGGATTATTTTTCACGCCAAGAATCAAGAACCAAGAATTAAGGAATATCGTGTCTATATAAGAGACAAGTATAATTCATTTTAAAAAAACTCAGATACACGGGGGAGTGAACTGATAGAAGATGCTGAAGAGAAACTGATGAAGGATACACTTCATGCAGTCCTTATCAATCAAGCTAAGGGAGAGCTAAAGAATTCTGTAGACACCGACGACAGAAAAGCACAGCATCACAAAGTAGAAAGAGTTAAGTACAAAGGAATTGAATTGATACATTGATCAGAATGATATTGTAAGTAAATAGATCTGAAAATCTGCAATTCAGTTGCATTAGAAACATGTCATTTTGTTTCAGTTTAACCATTGAAGCATTAAGTCTCTTAATAGAGCAGCACTTAACAGTCTTTTGTAGTTGAGGTATATCCTAACAGATTACCAGAAGGTTGACTCATGATAGTAGCATCGGTCTTACCTAAAGCCTATTGATAGTCTAAGAAGAAGGTTGATTCAAGGATGGTAGTAAGATTGGCATAAAGCCTATTGATAGTTAAGAGATTGATTCAAGGATGGTAGCATAGATGCCAGATACTAAGTGACAACCTATGTATAAAAATCCTCTAACAAGGTCGCACTTAACTGTGTGTTTGTAACCTTTAACAGGGTTGGCTCCTAACAGGGCTCACTTTAGAAGAGTGAAAATTTGGGGTACCAGTCCCAATGGTTTTTCCCTTAACAGGGTTTCCATGATAAAATTCTTATGTTATGTGTGTATGGTTTATTACTTTAGTGTTTTACATTTCACATAAGCATTTATGGATTGACTGGTATACTCTGCACATTTACTGAGTATCAGTAAATAAGTTTTACTGCTTATCGGTTATCAAGGAGAAGAAGGACAGGCAAGGTAAAATGACAAACAGTTATTTATTTCAAGTATTTCAAAGGCATACATCTTGTAGGGACTTAATAATCTAAGGTGTATTAATTGGTGGATTGAAGTTTAAAGGATAAATTTTTGAGGCCACTAATTCCCCCCCCCCCCTCTAAGTTATTACTAACAATTGGTAT
>MU225370.1:1283356-1295642 GCA_018584345.1 Thuja plicata
CTAACACTTTGATTGCTGAAATATTTGTTGATGACATCATATTTGGAGGCAATGATATGCTATGAAAATCATTTGCTGATGAGATGAGCAAGGAATTTGAGATGTCTATGTTTGGAGAGATCAAGTTATTTCTTAGTCTACAGATCATTCAACAAAGTGAAGGTATTTTAATTACACAGTCCAAATACATCAAAGAAGTCCTGAAAATATTCAAGATGGAAGATTCCATACCTGTTGGAACATCGATGGCTACTGGATGCAAATTAAAAAAGGAAGACAAGACAACAGAGGTAAATCGGACTCTATATAGATCAATGATAGGAAAACTCATGTATGTTGTACACACTAGACCAGATATTGCACATGCAGTAGGAATTGTTGCTAGATTTTCTGCTAACCCCAAGGAATCACATATAACTAAAGTGAAAAGAATCCTAAGATTTCTGAAGAATACTGAGGAATTTGGCTTATGGTATAGAAGAGAAGGAAAATTTGAATTGAAAGTGTTTACCGACGCTGATTGGGCTGGAAATATTGATGACCGGAAGAGCACAACTGGAGGAGCATTCTTTATGGGTGACAGACTTGTCGCATGGATTAGCAAGAAGCAAGGATGCATCTCTCAGTCTACTGCAGAAGAAGAATATGTTTCTGTTGTTGCAAACTGCTCGAATATTGCATGGATCAAATAGTTGTTGGAAGGTATACATATGAAGATCAAAGAACCAGTAGTTATTTATTGTGACAACACCAGTGCAATAAATATTTCCAAGAATCTAGTCATGCATGCAAAGACTAAACACATTGCCATCAAGTATCATTATTTAAGAGAATAAGTTCACGAAAAAGAGGTGATACTTGAATATGTGCAATCAAAAGAACAATTGGCTGATATCTTCACCAAGCCACTGCCCAAGGATACATTTGAGTACCTGAGAAAAAGACTAGGGGTCAAACCCATGTCTATCAATCTGTAAAAATACTAAAGGCTGCATCAGCCATATACTATCAGATTATCAATCATGATTGATGCAAGTAGAAGCTGAACTTCAAAGCTACATCTATATACAAAGAGGTATATATTAGAACTGAGCACTACAACAGATTGTTATATTGATAATGGATAAGGGAAATTCAAGGAATATATTATGGAAAGAAGAAATTGGTTGACAGAATGTCAAATATTTGTAAAATATTTTTTTGGCATTGTTGTAAAATGGAGAGAATGTATCCATATTATCATCAGAAACTATTCATTATCAGATTACTCCAAATAGAGAGAGATCATATCCAAAGGGAGAGAATTGGTATAAAAGTTGCAAACAAAATACAAAGACATCAAAGAAGAATAACAGTCAAGAGATGTAAATTGACACAGACAAAGGACACAACATGTGAGAAGAAGAAACAAAAAAGCTGCAAGAATCAAATCTAAGCTTACACAGAGCTTACCAGCGGTCAGACATTTTTCTCAGTTATCAAAATAAACTATTTGGTAATTTGATGAATCTCAACAATTGTATTTTATGTTGTATTAGAAATAGTATAGTGTGATAATATAGTATGTTGTCATCAATGCCAAAGGGAGAGATTGATGACATATAACTGATTGAATGTTTGACAATGTTAAGTTGAAGATGATGCAAGACATTAAATCAGTTGATGGTTTGTATTGTCATTGATGTCAACTTGATATCATCTGTATGTTCATATACATAATGCCAAAGACTTAAGAGAATCAATGGAATAGAGGTTATGCTTTTAGAAATGCATAAAAGTCAAGTATTCACCAAGTGACAGACTACACTGGCGGAATGCACACCATCGGTAAAGACAGAGATAAAGTCACAATGATACCTAATGAGTAGAAGATAGTGTTTCCCAATGAAGCAGAATCACAAGATGCCCGACGAGAAAGATCCAATGATGCCCGAAGGACGGAGATCCTGAAGCTAACTAAAGTTGTACTAACGGAACTAGTAGTTGTCATTGGCGATGAAATGCAGAATTGACCGACAGAACAGAGAGATCAGAAAATGAAAAAATATCTAGCTGGCAGAGCTAAAGGATAGACTTAACTGGATGTTTTATTTGTTTTATTCGACCACAATTAAGTAAGTGATTTAAAGATGATTTACACAGCTGGCAAGAAGATAACTATGAGATAAATCAGGAGTTAAAGCTGTAAATCAATTTGGCTGGATTATTTTTCATGCCAAGAATCAAGAACCAAGAATTAAGGAATATCATGTCTATATAAGAGACAAGTATAATTCATTTAAAAAAAACTCAGATACACGGGGGAGTGAACTAATAGAAGATGTTGAAGAGAAACTGATGAAGGATAAACTTCATGCAGTCCTTACCAATCAAGCTAAGGGAGAGCTAAAGAATTCTGTAGACATCAACGAATAGAAAAGCACAGCATCACAGAGAAGAAAGAGTTAAGTACAAAGGAATTGAATTGATACATTGATCAGAAACATATTTTAAGTAAATAGATCTGAAAATCTACAATTCAGTTGCATTAGAAACATGTCATTTTGTTTCAGTTTAACCATTGAAGAATTAAGTCTCTTAACAGAGAAAGACTTAACAGTCTTTTGTAATTGAGGTATATCCTAATAGATTACCAGAAGGTTGAATCATGATAGTAGCATCATTCTTACCTAAAGCCTATTGACAGTCTAAGAAGAAGGTTGATTCAAGGATGGTAGTAAGATTGGCATAAAGTCTATTGACAGTCAAGAGATTGATTCAAGGATGGTAGCATAGATGTCAGATACTAAGTGACAACCTATGTATAAAAACCATCTAACAAGGTCACACTTAACCATGTGTTTTTAACCTTTAACAGGGTTGGCTCCTAACAGGGCTCACTTCAGAAGAGTGAAAATTTGGGGTACCAGTCCCAGTGGTTTTTCCCTTAACAGGGTTTCCACGTTAAAATCCTTGTGTTATGTGTGTATGGTTTATTACTTTAGTGTTTTACATTTCACATAAGCATTTATGGATTGACTGGTATACTCTGCATATTTACTGAGTATCGATAAATAAGTTTGACTGCTTATTGGTTATCAAGGAGAAGAAGGACAGACAAGGTAAACCGACAGACAGTTATTTATTTCAAGTATTTCAAAGGAATACATCTTGTAGGGAATTAATAATATAAGGTGTATTAATTGGTGGATTGAAGTTTAAAGGATAAATTTTTGAGGCCACTGATTCATCCCCCTCCCCTCTCAGTTATTACTAACAGTTGTTTGGTGTTACAGAGATCTAACATAGTAACAACGTGTTTGATGTTGTAAGAATATTTTTGAATGAATTATTTTATTAAGTCTTAATATATTTGATACATGAAGGCAACTTGGAGAACCATTCCATGGTTGAACCACCCAAACTTCTTAGAAATAGCCTCATTAAATAAGTTTGATCATACATGAATTCCATGCTAAGAGTGCAAAACTCTCTTACATGGTCTTGATGATCGCTGTCTCTAGTATATTTTTCATACTTAGGAATCTCAACTTTTGACAGAAATGGTGGCATATGCAAACTTTTGTTGAAAGGAAAAGGACATATAGGTTCAATCAAATATTTCTTTAATGGTTTGTCCTTTTCCTTATTTATTTCTATGAGTTCAGATTGTAATGATTAGAGTTATTTGGTGAGGATAGATAGAGGCGTTTCCTCTTCTTGCATCTTGAGTTGTTCCACATCAAAGTCCTTAGGGAGATTAACTCCCATGGAGGCTAGATGCATAAATTATTTTTATTTATCAGTGTTGAGGACTCTTTCCATTATCTTTTAAAATCCCCTATCTTGTTGACATTTTCTGAATTGCTCTCTACTTATTTCTTCTTTGTCATCATGATTACTATGATTTTCATGCTTATAACCATTGTGATATCGATTCCATTCATTCTCATAATTTTACGTGTTTGGACTGGTTTAATTGTCTTCATGCTCACATTGAGGTGATTGATGGTGAGGGATATCCTCTTGAGTTGATTTTTTTCCTTGGTCTAGAGAGTCTTGCAATAAAAAATCACATTTTTTTATGGGATCTTGCCACCAATGATAGTGATGAGATCTAGTATTGACTATGAAAATCATTGAACCTGAGGTTTGATGCGATGACCAATTACTAAATATTCAATGGTGATAGGTTTGTGCAAGCGCTTGTCCAAGTTTGAAAGGAATGATCATGATAGTTGATATTTAGTTTCAAAGGTTTGGATGAGTGTTTGATGATCCCTGATAGTGATCTCTTAAACTGAATACGAAAGGATTGATAATACAAACAGATGCACTTGAGACTAACAGCAATCAGATCAATGTAATAACAATAGGGTTTTGGTGACTGATTTCTAGAACTGGGATGACCTAACCTAAAAGATGACCATAAAGGGTATTTGAATCAATGATTATCTCTGATAGAAATGGTATGGAAATGGCTATTGCCTGGGATACAAATTTTCTTAAATGAGTTTCTAGAACCTGTCATACGACTCAGGATGCTATACCATATGAATCAGGATTGTGATATGACTGAAGACAAAATTCGTACGCCACAGGATACATGATATGACCAAAGGCAGGGTTTCATGCGACTGGGGATCTAATATGACTCGGGACAAGGTTTCATACAATTGAGGATATGATATATGACCAAAGATAGGGTTTCGTATGACTGTGAAAATTTTGAATGTTCTGCCACTGAAAAGGGATAAAATTGGGTTTTTCTAGTCTATGTTTGGATGTATTTCTCAATTTCTATGACCACAAGAACACACATAAGATAGAAAATATGATCAAACATTGATAAAGACAAGAGAAAATACCCTTAACCATAAGGAATCAATTGAGTGATCAAAATATTTTCCCACATCTTGATATCCCTTTGGCTCACACAAAAATGTCAACCTCGGGAGGGCACCCGTGTTTTTGCCTTTTGCAAGATCTATGTGCAATACAATCAATGGAGACTACGTAATGAGACCTCCAGTGTTGTATTATCCACTTTAAAATGCTCAAGGGAATACTTATGGTGAGTGTCTTAAGGATCGATTATTTTTCCTCCTTGCACAAAGATTATGACACTTTTACAGTTAATTCGAGTAGTTTCTACTCTAAGGTGTTTAATAAGTGCATCCATTCAAAAACATCTTATGAATGTCAATACAAGGCCTCGTGGTAGTGTAATAAATATTTAGGCCATATAGACTACCAGAGGAGACTAGGAATAAGATACTTTTTCCCTTCGAGGTTTTGGCCTCGAGAAGGTATTTGTTTATAGTGGATCAGAAGGAGCAGGGTATTAGCTATGTTTCCACTTGGGTCATCCTCTGAGGGTGAGTACTTTTTCCCACTATGATAGGCCCTCTACAAGGTAAAATGAAATAAAAAAATGGATAATAATTAAGGGTCTATATTTCTAATCACCCTCAAGGAGTGAGAGAATTGAGGGTGAGAGCATACTCTCCTACCAAATTTGATTTTCCCAACATGTCAAGCACACATTCATTTACCTAGGACTTCTTTGTAAATGATGAATCAAGTAGGTCTAGGTTTCTGATTTCCTTCAAGAGAAAAGAGCATACTTCCCTACTACTTAATGAATCACCACAAATAACTCTCTAATTAAGCTAGATTCCTAAATAAACAAGCTAATGAAGACACAAAAGTTTCCTTGAATCTCCTTGGCAACCTACAAAACTGATACGTGAGTCATCTTTTCTTTGATATTTATTCATCAAATTTCCTGCAAACACATGTTAAACTGTTTAAAATGATAATACATGACAAAAAAACATCAGATGTTAGCATTAGTCCAAAATCAAAAATCAAATTAAGCTTAGAAATGCACTTTGTTTTTGAAAGGACTAAACACCATACGACTGAAGATGAGGTTTCATACAACAAACTAATTCCTTTCATACGACTAACTACAATACTCCATATGACTAATAAATCTCATCTGACTCAGGACGTAATACCATATGACTAAGGATTTCATACGATTAATGATACCATGCCATACGACTAATGATCCACCATATGAGTTAACAACACCTTTTGTACAACTGAAGACACCATACAAGTCAAAGAGCTATACTACATAACTAAAGATTGCATCGTACGAGATTTTCTTGATCAGGGACTTGCAAGTGTCAATTTCATGAAATTTTGAGGTAGAATTTTGGAGTTCTGCCCCATGGTGGGCATCAAAAATGTGTGTGTGAATTATTCTACCTACATATATGTTTATGTTTTGTAGCTTTTGTTGGATAAATCCTATGAGACTATTGAAAATATATTTATATAGATTATTATCTGAGATATAATATACATAGATATATATCTAAAATATTATTAGGAGAAATTAATATAATAATGATTCAGAGATATTGTGTGTGTGTGTGTGTGTGTGTGGTTACATAATCAATTGTCATTATATTAATCTCATAATAATGAATAGACATGTCCCATGAAGGGACATGCCTCTTCTAGCCTCATTCTCAATATAAATGAAAGAGAGATTGTTGCATTTGGAAATTACATACAAAATAGGCAGTGTTATTACATTTGCAGTGATCCTAAAACTCAACATGGTATCAGAGCCAGACTGCAAATGTAAGAGAGTAGTTTCTTGATGGTGAATGCATGTTTGTCTCAGAATATATAGTCTCAGTACAGGGACCATATTTCACAAATACACCGTTGGATATTTCTGAATGTTAGATATGTTTGTGAAAAAACAATTTTGGAGACTCTCACCAAAGCGATTGGAGAGAAAATGTTCATTTCAAAATTTATGACCAATTGTGTACGGGTCTATGTGAAATTCTTGAAAGTGGCTTTCATTAAATAGATATATTAATTTTTTATGATTGTGGTCAAGCATTAACAAAGAAGCATGCATTCAAGGAAGGGTGTCTCTTTCTAGAAATAAATAATTAATTATAGAGTGTCACCTCTCTTGGAGCAATCAAGTCATTTCATAAGAAGACATGAGAATTGTTCAATGATATAAGAGTGAAAATTGTACATTGTGGGGGGGGAATAATAACCAATATTACATTTCCATTTGAACCATGCTTAGTGGGGAGATAATTCAAATGGGAGATGGCTCTCACATAATCTAAGAAGTTGTTTTCTGATTTGATGTATATCACCCTCATTGGAGCAACTTGTATCAAGGATGTCGATGCTTAGATAAGTATTTATTATCCTTGAGTATTACTTTATCTACTCATTGTAGTCTCTCTCTTATTTATATTTCTATACGTACTATAAGAGCTATTTTCATTGATCTTTTATGAGGATTCTCTTGTAGGAAAAGGAGAATTGATGCCAGATTTAGAAAGATTTTGATGCTTCATCAGAAGCATCATTGCTAAGGAGATTAGATTATTGATATTTAGAGGGAGTTCGAAGGTCCAAATGTGTGACTATATGATTTTAATGGCCCTACCTCCTATGTACATCATAAGGAAGTGATGACTTCCAAATGATTATCACTTGTATTAGCAGAATTTATTGGAAGGTGACGATCTTATAATAACTTAAACCATGATATACATTATTTATAATGTTGAAACAAATCATGATGGATTAAACCAACAACTAAGTGTTAGAAGTCATTAAATTAACAGTCTATGAGTTGTTTGTATAGATATATCTTGTAAAGAAACAACTAAGTGTTAGGTGTCATCAAATTGACGGTCTATGAGTTGTTTGTATAGATATATGATAGGTATTTGGTGAATATCATGTGTTGATATTCTGCAGGCCAGTACCTTATTGAGTACTTAGTTAATATCATATGTTGATGTTCTGATAGGCCAATACTCAGAGTATTTGGTGAATTTCATGTGTTGACATTCTAATAGGCCAATACTCAAGATATCAAATGTGATATCAAATGATGGAAATATTCTATTTTGATAGACATCTTATTATGGTTGAAATAGATCATGAAAGATTATATCTTGCATGGTGGATTAAGTTCCTTAAACAGACCATGGTCTTCTATTGTGATAGACATCTTATGATGGCTGACACAGATCATGATAGATGATATCCTGCATGGTGGATTAAGTTCCTTAAATAGACCACGGCCTTCTATTGTGATAGACATCTTATGATGGCTGAAATAGATCAAGATAGATTTTATCTTGCATGGTGGATTAAGTTCCTTAAACGGACCATGGCCTTCTATTGTGATAGACATCTTATGATGGCTGAAACAGATCACGATAGATTTTATTTTGTGTGGTGGATTGAGTTCCTTAAATAGACCATGGCCTTCTATTGTGATAGACATCTTATGATGGATGAAACAGATCATGATAGATGATGAATATTCCTGTGGTAAGTATTATTGAGGATACATGTGCACATTACGTATGGACATTTTTTAGTACTTGGTGAGTATCATGCGACTTGATATTCTGAGGCCATTACTCTGAGTACATGGTGAATATCATGTGACTTGATATTTTGTGGCCATTACTCCTAATATCATGAGATTATATCTAATGGTGAATATCTTCTGATCAAAGATATTCTCAAACATGTCATTCTTGATATTACGCTAAGGTAATATCATATCACGTGTTTATCCTCCCTAGCTAAGAGGGAGTGTTGATGTTTTGTAACTTTTGTCAGATAAATCCTATCAGACCACTGGAAATATATTTATATATATTATTATGTGAGATATAATATATATCTAAAATAGTATTAGGAGAAATTAAAAAAATAATGATTTTGAGATATTGTGTGTGTGTGTAGTTACATAATCAATTATCATTATATTAAACTCATATTAATGAATAGACATGTCTCATGAAGGGACATGTCTCTTCTAGCCTCATTCTCAATATAAATGAAAGTTAGATTGTTGCATTACATACAAAATAGGAAGTGCTATTACATTTGCAGTTATCCTAAAACTTAACAATATCCTATAACACAATACTTCTATAACTCATTAGATCAATTATTTTTGATTAAGTAAAACAGGTTTTAAAGGGTGCCTGAAACCCGATATATAGCTTAGATAAAGTAATAGGTCCATACATTAAAAAAAAATAGTGAGAACACATACCGAGACAGGCCACAGCCGGGGCCATGGAAAAATCAAACAGGAAACCCATCAAATGCTACAAGAAAAAATAAGACATGGAAGTCTCGTAGCCCAGATGCATCCAGCAAGAGAAACATCCAGCAAAGGACCAACAGCCAACACACGAAGCCACAAGAAGGGTCATTTCTTCCCCTTTTGGGATCGAAGGGCCATAACAAACATAGGAAAATGTTTAGATTTTGTCCCTTTCATAGTAGTCCACCCATCCTCCTCCTCATTGGCCAAACCCCGCCAAGAGATCAAATCGGGGACCGAAACTCCCAAATTTGGAAAGCCAGGGGAAGGCTCCAGAAAAGGGCCAGGTGCAGTCAATGGGATTGGTTCAGAAAGTGAACCAGTAGCCACCAAGCCATATGAAAACAAAGGAGAACTTCCAGCGAGAGAAGAAGTAACCTCACCTCCATCAGAGACCCAAACACAAGTCTCAGTACAAAGAGTCACTGTAGGGACAGAGGCAGCAGAAGTAGAATGGGGAGAGGCCTCACTCGGGGAAGAGACCTCACCAGAAACAAGAGGCACATTGGCCTCAGCAACCTCCAGAGAATAATAAACCACCTGAGAAAATATTTGAACAGACGAAGCCTTCCCAATAGCTTAATGTTGAGAAGAGGCCCCCTTCCACCAAGAAGCAGATTTGTTTTTTAATCTTCTCCAAGCCACACTGATCAGCCAAATGACCAATTTTAAAACATCTCCTGCACCTGAAGGGGAGCCCTTCTTAATCCAGGGATTGGATGCAGGCACCTTTAGAGCGCTACAACATAATATTTTTCAGAAAACCCATAGAAATGTCTAGGTCCACCAAAATTCAGGCATATGTTGAATGAAGAATATCAGAAGAGTCATCATCAACCATCAGAAAGTCCCCAAGAGCCTCACCCAAATCCTCTAACAGAGAATCCACCCAAAGATGAAGGGGGAGGTAGGAAAGTCGGACCCAAATGGGAACCTTGGAGAAAGTCTCAGAGGAGGGATCAAAGTCAGGATGCCAAGGCTTCACCATAAGCATAAACCGAGCATCCCAACTAAAAAAATGGTCACATAAAACTATTTTCCTATTAGCTGCAATTTTCAAATTTTTCTATAAAAAAACCCCGAGCCATAGGAAAAATGTGAACAGTACAAGAAATACTAGGTTCCCAATGTCGAGAAATCCAGGAGTGAAGATCAGGAAGACTCGGCCAGAAGCCCTTGAACCTGCAGATAAGGACATGGACTGAGAAATCAGAGGATGCCTCATCAATTTCCTTCATAGCCTCATCCTCCAAAGGGATAATGAGAGGATTATAAACTAGAAAAGAAACAGAATCCTTGTTACCCCGTGGACCCGAAATCAGAGAAGGCTTAGCCACAGTAGATTTGTGAGCCGACGACGGAGGGGCCTAAGAGCCAAGACCCCGAGCCACCGCAAAAGGAGCCAAGGAATCAGGGGATGGAGGATTCGTAGAGCCAGGAATCGTAGCCTCCACCAAGGGAGCCGAAGAGCCAGGAGTCCTAGCCACCGCCGAAGGAGCCGAAGAGCCAGAAACCCTAGCCATCATAGAAGGAGCCGAAGAGCCAGGAGCCGAAGAGCCAGGAGCCAAAGGAGCAGTAGGAGTCGAAGAGCTAGGAACCCTAGCCACCATCGAAGACTATGAAATGAACTCATTAGATCAATTGTTAGTATGAAGAAATCAATCAAAATGACACAATTGAAACTGAATTATAGCTTCCTAGTCATAGAGTATGATCTAACTGTAATTTTGCTCTTAGAAATATGCAAATGAAATTCCAATAAACGAATGCAATTAAGATGAATTATATGAACTTGAATGCAATTAAGCAAGATTAACTCTAAAATTAAGTAAATAATGCATCTACATGATCAATTCAGCTATGAACTACAATAAAAATTGATTTAAGATGATGAATCACTACTAAATTGAGCTCATTAATGCACCAATTAACTAATAATTTAAACTAGCATTATGCCTTTGCAAAATGATGGATGGATCCATAATGCCTTGATTTAGATTTTCCTTCGAGGGAAAAGGTTTCACTTTGAATTCGATGACTAAGATCAATCCATGATGGACGATGGGGATTGCAAATTGAGTGATCCTTGCACTTGAAGCTCATTGGTTAGAATTGACTTTTTGTCTTTTTGTGAGTTGAGTGGATAACAGGATAATTAAGCAATTCACTTTAATTAATATCACTAGCCATGGGATTTTAGATTTTGATTTAATTATTTAGGGTAGAACTATTAATTAATGAATTTCCTTTGATTAATGAACTTTGATGCTTGATTATTGATGAATCATGTGATTAAATTGATCTAATTCAATCACACAATTATGATCAAAATTAACTTGACTAGATTGCCTTGATTAGGGTTTATCCTTGACTAGGACCTAGGGCAATTCAATTGAGATTTAGGCCTCTTGATTAGACTAGCCCATTTTTAGGTGATTATAGTTACAGTAATAATTATAGTCTCGTAAGAAATCAATAGCTTTGGGATGATCTCGCAATTCTCTACAAAACAACGCCTTCGTATTATGTACACAGAATATATGTAAGGTGAAATAATATATCAAAATATAATAAATTTGATTTGTAAGTAGAATGTAATAGGTTGAAATTTTGAAAAACTTACGTAATATGTTAATTATATAAAATAAATTATATATTTTTTTTTTTTCCATTTCACTTATTTTATTTTCATTTTTGTTCATTCTTTGATTTGTGAATGTATGACATGAGGGATGGAAAAATACAACAAACACTCTTGTTACTATCAACTCTTCTTCATTTCTTGGGACATGGTCTTTAAAAGTAGCACTAAAGACATTTAAGTAACTTATTTCTAAAAAATATTGATATCGAACTCCTCATTTCATGTTAATTTTATTGCCACCTTACTAGACCCATAGTATAAAAGATGAAATGTTAGACCTATAAATTAAATGCAAATCTATGCGTCGTAAGTTTCACCTACTTAACACAAAGCAACCAATATTCTAATAGACCATTCAAAAGATAGGAATTTTTTATCATTAGCATCTTTTACCCTAATAAGATAAGTTTAACTTTTGTCTCTTTTAACCAACACACATTGAGGCCTAAATTTATTCTTTTAATATATAT
>MU225370.1:1297729-1308353 GCA_018584345.1 Thuja plicata
TATACATATGTTTATATATATGTATATATATACACACGTACACACATTCGTGTGTATATATACACATACACATATACACACACATGATATACACACGTGTGTGTATATACACACATGTGTATATACACACGTGTGTGTATATACAGACACATGTGTATATATACACATACACATGTGTGTATATACACTCGTGTGTATATACACTCGTGTGTATATACACTCGTGTGTATATACACTCGTGTGTATATACACTCGTGTGTATATATACACACATGTATATATATATATACATCCTTATAGCAATATAATATAATTATTAAAACAAAAATGGGAATGAATTTTCCTTCCCAAAATAATACTTTCAATTCCAATTCCAATTTTCAATTCCAATAACAGGTCTGAGAAAGAATTGTGGAATGCTCAAAATGACCCAAAATTAGAATTCGCATAACCCTATTCCAATTTTTAATTTTTCCACCAAACAGGGAATTGAACATTTTTGGGAATTCGAAAATGCCAATTCCCATTCAATTCCAATTCCACCCTGAAACAAACGGGCCCTAGTAGACTTACTGTCAAAAACTAACGTGGGTAGTTTCATTAGGAAAAGAGAGGAATTTGTATAGAATCATGCTCCATCTGTAGATTTATGAAAACTTGGCAAAATCTACGAAATCTCCACTCTTGGATAAGCGATACATGGAAAGAATATATGGTGAACGAAATTACCATTTAGCCTTGCGTTAAGGGAGATTTTAATCATGAAATTTATGTCTTGGTAAGAAAAGGATTTTGTTCTTAATGTTGGACTTTATCTTTTTCATGGGGAGCTTTTTATGCATTAAATCATTGTTCCCTTCCTTCAATCGTCGAACTGAAATATTCTCCTCTCAATTTCTGTAATTCTAGAGGTATATATTCTAGTTTCATAGACCTAGATTTTAAATTTGAGTAAGATACAATCATTTAAAAAAGCTTAAGGTATTTGAAATTCAAAAACCATTTTAAAAGCATATTGATAAATCAATGTTTGATATCTTTAACAATATTATTTTATATCTAATCTTGTAGCTTAATATTTTATAACCATTTCAAACCATGAAGAAATAGATTTGAGAAATTCTAGAAATCAAAAAATCGATCATTTAAATATATTTTGTGAAATTTTGAGAAAACCAAGCATTTAAATACATTTTGTATAACATTTCACTGCATTTTCATCTAGCATCATCGTCCTAGATATATTGTGTGCTTGCCTATTGTCTTTGATAGTTGGTCATTGTCATTACATTTATTTCAAAAAAGGCTTGAGTAAAGGAGAACACATGCTTATCAATCAAGTTTAATATCCTTCACCAACACCCTTTGACATAAGCATTACAAGTTTAAGCATATTTATGTCAATTAGAAAAAAAAATTCTTAAGTTCATATTTACCTTCCAAGTACACTTCTACAAGAGACAATTTTGATTTCAGAAACTTATATTTAAACTAGTATAATATATAATCATTTTACAAAATCATACAAAACTCTTTTTATAAATATATAAACAAATCAATTTTAAATATGTTATATTTTTTATTCAACTTTTAAAACTAAATATAACATTTAGTTTATTTAAATTTGGATTTGTAGACCATGGGCAATATAAGTCATGCCCTTGCACTACTGCACTACTTCATCCTCCTCTTCCGCAGTTAAAATTGTTCGCAATCCCTTCCTCTTTGTCACGGTTGTTTTCATTAGCCATACCCTCAAACTAGAAGTAGGTATACCCCACCTCTTTGCAAAACCACTTAGAGACATGTTATCATCTTTTGTGCTAAGCAACTATATGCTCCATGTCAAATATCATCCACTATCTAATGGGGACAACAGGTGAGGGAAGCTACTCTACATTGCATGATTGATCATTGTTCTCGTTGATTTGGAAATTAGGAGTGATTGCTACTTGCGATGCACTATAATTAAAAAATTAACTATTGGTATAGTGACATGTTCATCAGGTTGTGTATCTGTGAAGTTCACATCAAAGGTGACTCTAATTATATGCCTTCCACTTGACCTTTTTTTTCCTTTCATCCATGTGAAATGTTAATGAGTTAACCTACACCCACATTGTACCTATTATCAATACATGTATTCAAAAATGATAAGCATGGGTTTACTTCTTTATATTGAAGAGTGCATGGTAAATTATTTAGAGATTAGGTGTGTGTACACAAATAAATGTATGTATATGTACATAGGTGTATGTGTGTATGTGTGCACCTATATACATATATGTGCAAATGTATGCATGTATATATGTGTGTGTGTGTCTATGTATAGATATGTATGTGTGTGAGTGTGTGTGTGTGTGTAGCATAGATACACATGAACACTGTGCAGGAAGAAGAATACGATGCCATAGGGAAAACAATGCCCAAAACTATGAAAAAACAAATATTGCAGGGGTCGGTATAACTGGATAATAACATATAAACCAATATCGTAGTATAAAGTGAAATAAAATTATTAACTCAAACCCTGGATAATATGCAGACAAATGATGAAAAAATAAATCAAATTGCTAGTGGCAATGAGTAGGAGCAATGTTTATAGCAAAGTAGACATCTAAGTATATATGATTATGTATATGTATTGTTGGAAATGATTTGAGTAACTGAGAGGGGAGGGGTGAATCAATTACCACAAAAAAAAATCCAGGTCCCTTAGATGTCTTAATCAAACTTATCATTGTTACTCAATTAACAAAGATATTATGTTGTTACTCGGTTAACAAAGCAATCTTAAGATATTAACTGTAATTATCCTTTAGTAAGTGCAGAAACATAAAACATAAAAAAAAAAATACGTACACAGATGACATGAAGATTTAACATGGAAACCCAATTTGGGAAAACCACCAATTGCAACTAGTTACTATTTTTCACTCTTCTGAAGTGAGCCCTGTTAGGAGTCAACCCTGTTAAAGGTTACAAAAACACACTATTAGGTGTGACCCTATTAGAGGTTTTAATCACCGTGTTAGGAGTGGCCTGGTCAGAGGCCTTCAAACACTTCAATGTAGAAATGTCACCTTGTGAGAGGATTTACAAAAGACTGTTAAGTCTACTCTGTAAAGAGATTTGGATCACTGCTACAATTGTTAGAGAGTAACAATGAATTGACCTGTTTGAAACAAGCAATTATCTTTGCTGATTCAGATCTCTACTCTGGTTTTAAACTGGATCCTTACTGATCAAATATTCTATTGCAGCTCGGTCTAGATCATCTGTCCTTAATCATAATCCCATTTGATTTTGCCTTCACTCTTCATATAAAAATAAACTCTTTCTCACACCGCTTCAATCCAAACTTGACCTTGTATATATATGATAAGACTTGTCAAATCGGCTTGAATAACCTTCCAAATAAATAATAAAACCTAATTCTGTTGGCTGCATATAACCAATTAAACAAAAAAGTGTTAACTATTGTTAGTCGGATGACACTAAATGCATAACTCGGTTAACACTATAATCCTTCAATGCCCAACTATTACTAAGATGCCCAAGTGAACTCGGTTAGAATTGAAAATAACGTGGCTGATACTTGAGTCTTCTTCAATGCCCAAGAGAGCTTGGCATACACTGACTGTGCTCGGTTAGGATTAGACATTTCTGTAACAACACTACATTTGTGTAAACATCAATGACAATACATAATTGAATAATTGTCTTTGACAATCTCCCTCTTTGGCATTGATGGCAACACATGTTATAATACAAAGAATTTTAGAGCAACAGAAACAAGAAAAAAAAATTATTAATGTCCTTAGCTTCATTATTTTTCTCATCTAGAAAACTCCCCCTGTCTTCACAATCACTGAAATACAGATTTCTCCCTCTTACATCAATCTCTATTTTGGATAAAATTTCTCCCTCTGTCATTAAAATTCATTCCCTTAATAATTTCTTTGGCATCACATCAATAATCTCTCCCTCTTTGACATCCAAATGCCAAAGACTCTATCCAATAAAATTGTAGTGTACCTGATGTATTGATTCATATGCAATAAGCTCTAAAAAACTATATCAACTTGTTAGATTTGTATTATAGCTCGGTTGATGCATCACTAATCTTTCCATTAGTGAGCCTCAATTAGGGGAATCACGCCTATATTTCCTCTAAGATACAAGAATGCATCCTTAGGTAAAGATTTTTTGAATATGTCTACAATTTTTTTTTAGTATTCACATATTCCAACCTTACTTCTTTGTCCTGAACCAATTCTCTCAAGAAATGATACTTTATTGCAATATGCTTAGTCTTAGTATGCATCACAGGCTTCTTTGAAATGTTAATAGCACTAGTGTTGTGATAGCAGATATTGATCGGTTCTTTTTTTTATTCCTCCATACATGACAACAGTTGTTTGAACCATATGATATTTGAACAATTTATTGCTGCAACAACATACTCTGTCTCTGCTGTAGACGGAGAAATGCAATTTTGTTTCTTTCTATTCTAGGAGACTAACCTCTTTCCATGAAATAAATCTCCACCACTGGTGCTCTTTCTATCATCAACACTTCTTGCCCAATCAGCATCAGTAAAAGTCTTTAAATCACAATTTCCTCCTTTCTTATACCATAATCCATAATATTCAATGCCCTTAAGATATCTCAGAATCCTTTTGATAGTCATCAAATGATTCTCTCTAGGATTATCTGAATACCTTGCAACAATACCAACTGCTAATGCAATATCAGGTCTAGTTTGAACAACATATTGGAGTTTACCAATCATAGATCTGTAGGTAGTCTGATTTACCTCCTTTGAGTCATCATCCTTAGACAACTTATGTCCAATAGACATAGGTGTCCTAACTGGTCTGGAATCTTCCATTCCAAATTTCTTCAATATCTCTTTGATGTATTTTGACTAAGTAATGTAGATACCATCCTTCATCTGATGAACTTGTAAACCAACAAAAATTTTGATTTCTCCAAACATAGACATCTCAAATTCCTTACTCATAACTTCAAAGAATGCTTTGCATAAATCATCATGTCCAATTAATAGTATATCATCAACAAATATCTCTACGAATAGTATCTTGTCCTGAGGTCCTTCTTTGATGTACAAGCTACTATTGTCATTAGTTCTCTGAAATCTAATACTTACCAGGTAACCATGCAATCTCTCATACCAGGCTCTAGGAGCTTGCTTCATTCTATACAAGGATTTTTGAAATTTGCAAACCATATTCCTTTTGTTATGATCAACAAAACCTTCAGGTTTCTTAATATAGACTTCCTCCTCCAGAATTCCATTCAAGAATGTAGATTTTACATCCATTTGGTATACCTTGAATCCTTTATGTGCTGCATATGCCAAAAGAGTTCTGACTCCTTCAACTCTTGCAACAGGAGAAAAATTTTCTCCATAATCAATACCCTCTTCTTGAGCATATCCTTTACACACTAATCTTGCCTTGTTTCTAGAAACTTCACCTTTTTTATTAATCTTGTTTCTAAAAACCCACTTAGTACCAATCACATTCTTGTCTTTTGGTCTAGGTACAAGAGTCCAAGTTTTGTTCTTTTCTATCTTCTCAATCTCTTCATTCATGGCTTCAATCCAACTTTCATCGTTCAATGCATCTTTAATTGATCTAGGTTCAATTTCACTAAGCAAAGATGTACCTTTAAGTTTGTTCCTTGTCATTATACATTTTGTCTGATCTCCAATTATTTTCTTAGGTGCATGATGATTTTTGACATATTAAGCAAGTACAGGTTCCTTCCTCTTTGATTTTGGGCTTGCTCCACTTGGTTCACCATGCTCAAAATTTTTTGTTCTGCTCTTCCAACTGATACTCGAGTTCCACTGTCTAAGACTCGGGTGCCTCTGTCTGTGACTCAGGTCCTTCTGTCTGTGACTCGGTTCCCTCTGTCTGTGACTTGGTTTCAACAGTTAGCAGCTTAGGTTGCACATGTTGCAACAAGGTTTGTGCTGATGAATTTAGTGGTTGACATGATTGTTGTCCAATCACCATTACCTATGTCTTATGTATAGTATCAGGTTCATAATATACAAAGTTTCTATAGTCCTCAAGATCTTTACTACTCTATTCTTCACTTCTCTCTGCAAACTCATCAATCCTTACATGTACACTTTCTATGACTTTATGAGTAGCAAGATTCAGACATTTATATTCTTTTCTTTTACAGGAGTAGCCTCAGAATATACCTTCATCACCTTTTACATCAAATTTTCCATTTCTTTCTTCCTTCAAGATGTAACATTTACTTCCAAATACTTTGAAATAATGAACATTCGGTTTATAGCCATACCATAATTCAAAAAGGTGTCTGATCAGTACCTTTCATCAGTTGAACTTTGTTCAAGGTGTGAATTGCAGTGTTGATAGCTTCCTTCCAGTATTTGGTTGCAACATTCTTTTCAATCATCAATTTTCTTACACAATCCATAATAGATTTGTTTCTTCTTTCTACTATCCCATTTCGCTGAGGTGTACCAGGGGTAGATACTTGTCTCTTGATTCCTCTTTCATTACAGAATTCATTGAACGCATTAGAAAATGAATTCACCTCCTCTATCAGATCTTACGCATTTTAATTTCTTTCATGTTTCCTTCTCAACTCTGGCAAGGTACCATTTAAACTACTGAAAAGCTTCTGATTTTTCTTTGAGAAACATAACAGTCATCATTCTGGAATGATAATCAATAAATAGAATGAAATACTTCTCTCCATGTAACTTTTTGTTCCAATTGGTCCACATAGATCAGTATGTACTAACTCCAATACTTCTTCAGTATTGTAATTCTTTCTCTTGAAACTAGTTTTGCCTATCTTCCCAATTTGACATTGTTTGCATATTGCCAATTCAGGTTTCTTCAAAATAGGAATACCTCTTACTCTTATGTTCTTGCTTATGTTGACCAGGTTATCAAAATTCACATGACACAATATTTTATGCCATAACCAACTTTCTTCTAGTTGTGCAATAAAATAGGAACTTTCAGTGAGATCAAGATAGAATATATTACCTTTTGTTTTCCTGCCAGTTCTAACTAGGTTTCCTTTACCATCCAGAAGCTTGGCCTTACCATTCATGAATTCTACCTTGAAACCAATGTTATTTAGTTATGCCACACTTAGTAGGTTACACCTTAGTCCTTGAACCCAATAAGTATTATCACATTTGATTCTTTCAGTTAGAGAAATACAACCTTTATCTTTCACATAGCAAGGTTCATCATTCCCAAAACTGACACTCCCACCATCATATTTCTCAAGATGTTCAAATTTAGTGTTATCACCAGTCATGTGGTAAGAACAACCACTATCAATTATCCAAGTGTCATTTTTTCTAATATGAGAGTAAAGTGTAGTCTTTTCATTTTCTTCATTGTCTGACTCATCCTTAATAGCAATGTAAACCATTTCATCTTCATCATTATCAGAATATTTTGCAATATAAAAATATTTGTTACCTTTGTCCTTGTAGCTTGTGTAACTTTTGAAATTTTTCTTGCCTTTGTACTTTTTGAACTTTCTCTCACCTTTTTCTTCTTTGTTTGGACACTTAGTAGCAATGTGACCAACCTCATCACATGAAAAGCAAATCAATGGTATTATTCCTTTGTACTATCTCTTTCCTTTGGCAGATCTCTTTGCAAGTAGTGCTTCAATGATTTCTAGATCTTCATCATCAAAATCATCATCACTATTATTTTCAATCTATTTTCCTTTAGATTTTCTATCCATATTACCAAGGTTTAATTTACCTTTGAATGCTAACTCAAAATTGCTAGGATTGGGAGAATAATTGTCAAAGTTGTCCAACTCAAAAGATGTTAGCCTTCCAACCAATGCATCTAGAGTTATATCATTACTGCATCTCATCTCTTGAATAGATGAACCTCTCATTTCATACATAGAAAGTAAAGTTCTCGATACCTTACTAACCATTGTTTTGTCTTCAATTGTTCCACTGGAAGCTCTGATTGCACTGACACTTTTCTTGATTCTTTCACTGTATTTTGTAATGTCTTCTCCTTCTTTCATTTTCATCTGATCAAACTGACCTCTGAGACTTTCCCCTTTGGCTCTCTTTACATTATCATCTCCTCCATGGATATCATGTATTTTTTTCCATGTATCATAGGCAGTAGGGTGGTCCTTGACTTCATCAAATTTTGAATAGCTGAGTGAAGAAGCTATATCAATCATCATTATGTTATGATTCTTTATGTCCATCATATGATCCACAGATATAGGTCTCAGTGGTTACACGTACATGTGATCCAAGAATTGCAAACCAGTATCTCCAATAGTAGATAGATGTAGCCTCATCAAATCTTTCCATGCAGCGAAGTTGTCCTTGTTAAGCTTGGGGATCTCCCTTCAATAAGACATCTCTGATCTTTAGCTTAGGCCTTGAAACCTTCCCTAAAAGAACCAAATGCTCTGATACCAATTGTTAGAAATGAGTTGAGTAACTAAGAGGGGATGGGTGAATCAGTTACCACAAAAACAAATCCAATTCCCTTAGATGTCTTAATCAAACTTATCATTGTTACTCGGTTAACAAAGATATTCTATTGTTACTCGGTTAACAAAGAAATATTAAGATATTAACTATAATTATCCTTTAGTGATTAAGTCAACAAAAATAAAGCATAAAACAAATAACATGTACACATATGACACCAAGATTTAACGTGGAAACCCAATTTGGGAAAACCACCAATTGCAACTAGTTACTATTTTTCACTCTTCTGAAGTGAGCCATGTTAGGAGTCAACCCTGTTAAAGGTTACAAAAACACACTATTAGGTGTAACCTTGTTAGAGGATTTAATCACCCTGTTAGGAGTGACCTTGTTAGAGGTCTTCAAACACTTCAATGTAGAAATGTCACCTTGTGAGAGGATTTACAAAAGACTGTTAAGTCTACTCTGTAAAGATATTTGGATCACTGCTACAATTGTTAGAGAGTATCAATGAATTGACCTGTTTAAAAGAAATAATTATCTTTGTTGATTTACATCTCTACTCTGGTTTTCAACTGGATCCTTACTAATCAAATATTCTATTACAGATCAGTCTGGATGTTTTGTCCTTAATCAGAATGCCATCTGCTGTTGCCTTCACTCTTCATATAAATAAAACTCTTTCTCACACCCATTCAATCCAAACTTGACCTTGTATATATATGATAAGCCTTGTCAAGTTGGATTGAATAACCTTCCAAATAAATAATAACACTTAAGTCTGTCAGCTGCATATAACCAATTAAACATAAAGTGTAAATTGTTGTTAGTTGGCTGACACTAAATGCATAACTCGGTTAACATTGTAATCCTTCAATGCCTGACCGTTTGTGAGATCCCTGAGTGAACTCAGTTAGAACAAAAAATCACTTGGCTGATACTTGAGTCCTCTTTAATTCCTGAGAGAGCTCAGCATACACTGACTATGCTCGATTAGGATTAGACATTTGTGTAACAATACTACATTTGTGTAAACATCAATGGCAATACACAATTGAATAATTGTCTTCAACAATCTCCTTCTTTGGCATTGATGGAAACACAACATGTCATAATAAAAAGAATTTTAGAGAAACAAAAACAAGAATAAAATTGTATTAATGTCCTTAGCTTCATTCTGATTCTCATCCAGAAAACTCCCTCTGTCTTCACAGTCACTAGAATACAGATTTCTCCCTCTTACATCAATCTCTGTTTCTGATAAAATTTCACCCTCTGTCATCAAAAATATTTCCCTTAATAATTTATTTGGTATGACATCAATAATCTCTCCCTCTTTGACATCCAAATGCCAAAGACTCTATCCAATAAAATTTTAGTGTACCTGATGTACTAATTCATATGCAATAAGCTCTGACAAACTGCATCAACTTATTAGATCTGTATTGTAGCTTGGTTGATGCATCACTAATCTATCTATTAGTGAGCCTCAATTAGGGGAATCATGCCTAGTTTTCCTCTAAGATATTGTATGCAAAATAGATGTCCAACTACCCTAAATGAGATATTAAATAATCTAATTAATAAATCAATCTAAATGCAAACACAATGAAGATTACAAGTTTAAATGAAGCAAAACAATAAAGTTACCTTCACCTACCCAATGCAGCTTGTCTCCATTGCCCTCCTAGCTTTGGTTTCTTGAATGTATGTTGAGCTCTCAGATTTTCAAATGAGCTCTTTTGTTGAAGATGATACCAAAGTGTGGAGATTGTATGAATGAATGCAAAATGGTCTCAAACCTTGATTATGCAAATGGATGATGGAATGCTTGTGAAAATGCTTGATTTCTTGAAATGGATGATGGAATGCTTGTGAAAATGCTTGATCACTTAATGCTTGGATGCTTGAATACTTGAATTCTTGAATGCTTGATCACTTGAATTCTTGATTACCTATTAGCTCACAAAGGGAGAATGGTGCTCCTTTTATAGGATTTTGGAGGACCTAAGCCTAGGTGACACGATCCTAGGGTGGAGATTGAAAGGTGGAAGATCCTAGGGTTACTATTGACTTAGTTGAAGAGGTTGAGAAAAAAGGGGATATAGTTGG
>MU225370.1:1333246-1355833 GCA_018584345.1 Thuja plicata
AAAATGTGAAGGAAAGTCAGTGCTTACCGAGTTCACTCGGTTACCAAAGGATTTTCGCAGAATCTGTAGTGTTCACCGAGCATCAGTTGGTCAACACTGGAATATCATTTCTGGACTGCGTCGGCCTACGAAGGGTATTATTTGTAAATGTTTATTCAGCCGACCAATGTAATATTTATTAACATTTTATTGGGCCGACTTGATAACCTGAAGGGTATATATGAAAGATCAAGTTGTGAATTCAAGAGCAGAGCAGAGTGTGGAGAAATATGAAAATGTGAAGAAGCAGAAGGAATGTGCGAATTTTGATGAAGGATTAGAGATATCCTTGAGGTGCTGCAAAGATATATGTGATCATTAAGGATCTATTGGTGTAGAATAGAGATCTGTATCAGCAAGATAAGTTGTATTTAATTCAGATCATTTCATTGTTACTTTCTAGCCATTGTAGCAGTGATACCGAAATCTCTTAGCAGAGTTGGTTTAACAACCATTTCATAAATCCTCTAACAAGGTGACAATTCAGTTGAATTTCTCTAAAGACCTCTCACAAGGCCACTCCTAGAAGGGTGATTAAATCCTTTAACAGGGTCACACCTAACAGTGTGTTTTGTAACCTTTAACAGGGTTGGCTCCTAACAGAGCTCACTTCAGAAGAGTGAAAATCAGTAACTAGTTGCATTGGTGGTTTTCCCAAATTGGGTTTCCACGTTATATCTGGTGTCACTTGTGTTTATGCTATTTGATTTATGCATGTCAATAACTATGAATGTTTAATGAACAATGATAAGTTAATCTACCGAGTAACAACAGTATATATCAAAGACATCTAAGGGACTTGTGGATTTATTTTTGTGGTAACTGATTCACCCCTCCCCTCTCAGTTACTCCATCCATATTTCCAACAATTGACTGCCAAAAATTTTGAAATAACTCACATTGGGTGTGTATCCATACCATAGCTCATAAGGTTTCTTCTTGCTATCTTTCTTCAGTTGTACTCTATTTAGTGTGTCAAAAGTAGTGCTGACAGCTTCTCGCTAGAATATTTGGGTGATTCCTTTTTCTATCATCAATGTTCTAGCACAGTCAACTATTGATATGTTCCTTCTTTCAGTAATCCCATTTTGTTGTGGTGTTCTTGGTGCAAAAACCTATCTTTTTATACCATGCTCATTACAAAAGTTAGTGAGCTCATCTGATATAAACTCACCTCCTATATCTGATCTCAAACATTTTAGATCCTTACCACTTTGTTTCTCTACCAAAGCCTTATACCATTTAAACATCTTTAATGCTTCATATTTATCTTTTAGAAACATGACAGTTGTCATTCTAGAGTAATCATCAACAAAGAGAATAAAATATCTATCTCCATAATAACTCTTTGTCCTCATAGGCCCACATAAATCAGTATGGACTAATTCTAGAATCACATCAGATGTATGAGTTTTTCTTTTGAAACTAGACTTTGTCATTTTAGCTTTTTGATAGTTTTTACACATGATATTGTTGGGCTTGGTCATTGTCGGTAAGCCTCTAACATTTCTCTTTTTGCTAATTTTAATCATGTTGTCAAAATTCACATGAAACAATCTTTTGTGCCACAACCATATGTCCTCATTCGTAGCAATCAAACAAGTGGATTCAATATCATTCAGATAGAATATGTTACCTTTTGTCTACTCATCGGTACCAATCAGATTTCCAAATTTGTTGAAGATTTTTGCCTTCTTATTTTCAAATGCTACTTTGTGACCTGAATTATTCAACTGAGAAACACTCAATAGATTATAATTCAATCCATTTACCCAATAAGAATTCTCATATTTTATCTGGTTATTCAATATTATTGTTCCTTTACCTTCAACTAGACAAGGTGTGTCATTTCCCATTCTTACTGATCCGCCTTTGTAGTATTTAAAAGTCTCAAACTTTGGTTTATCACTGGTCATATGATGAGTGTAGCCACTATCTATGATCCAAACATCATTCTTACTAATTTTAGATATGAGAGTTGTTTCTACATACCTTTCTTCATCATCATTTGAATCATCCTTTGCAGCCACAAACACCATCTCAATATCTTCATCAGATTTGGTGTCAGTATCATCATCCTTGCATTTTGCTAGATATCTAACTTTCTTTCCTTTGTCCTTGTAGTCTCGGGTATCTCTTCTTTCTAATTATTGGTATTCTCTATAATCAAATCTGTCAGACTTTTTCTCAAAAGATCTGTCATTACTTCTGTCATCTTTTCGTTTGTTAGTACATCTTACAGCAAAGCGTCCAATATCTTTGCAATTAAAACAAACAAGTGGTAATTTGCCTTTGTATTTACCTTTGCCTCTTTGCATTCTTCTTGCCATAAGTGCTTCAATTTCATCAAGATCATCTTCTTCATTTTCACTATCACTATGTTTTCTTATAGTGTCTTTGTGACTTGATTTACTTATTCTCATAGAAGTTTTGAATGTAGACTCTATGTTTGGTAAGACACTATTATCAAAGTTATTCATTTCAAATGAAATCAGTCTTCCAATTAAACTGTCTAGAGTAACATTTCTATTTTCTACTGCTCTCATTTCTTGAATGGAAGATACTCTAATAGCATAGGTAGGCAGTAAGGTTCTTAGAATTTTACTTACCACTGTATCTTCCTCTTGTATACCTCCAACTCCTCGGATAGCATTCACAACCTCTTTAATTCTTGTGTTGTACCAAGTGATGTTTTCTCCTTCTTTCATTTTGAGATCATCAAAATTTCCTCTAAGGCTCTCTACCTTGGCTCTCAAAACATTTTTGTCACCAGCACATACAAGCTTCAATTTGTCCCACATCTGCTTTGCAGATTTGCATTCTTTGACATCTTCAAATTCAGCATCAGAGAGTGAGGAAGCAAGCTCTATCATCATGATGTTATGTTCATGCTTCTCTCTCATTTGTTCAACTATTGGTGCTCCTATGGGAAACACATATTTATTTTAAAGGAATTGAGTAAAATCATTACCAATACCTAATAGGTGGAGTCTTATTCTGCTTTTCCATGAAGAAAAATTATCTTTGTTCAACTTGGACACATCTCGTCTATTCATCTTGTGATCTTTGACTTAGGTCTTGAAACCTTCCTTCTAAGCACACATGCTCTGATACCAATTATTAGTAATAACTGAGAGGGGGGGTAAATCAGTGGCCTCAAAAATTTATCCTTTAAACACTAAACACCAATCAAATAAATCTCAAATTATTAAGTCCCTACAAGATGCATGCCATGAATACTTATAATGATTAACTATCTGTCGGTTTTCCTTTTCTATCCTTATTCTCTTTGATTGCCAATATGTAGTATATCTATTTACCGAAATACAATAAATAAGCAGAGTATACTGATATATCTAGAAATGCATATGTGAAATGTAAAATAGTAAAGTAATAAACCATACACACATAACACTTGGATTTTAATGCGGAAACCCTATTAAGGGAAAAACCACTGGGACTGGTACCCCAAATTTTCACTCTTTTAAAGTGAGCCCAGTTAAGAGCCAACCCTGTTAAAGGTTACAAACACACTGTTTGGTGTGACCTTGTTAGAGGATTTTATACATATAGGTTGTCACTTAGTATCGGGCAACTCATTTTGCTACCATCCTTGAATCAGTCTCTTTCTTAGACTGTCAATAGGCTTTAGGCAAATCTAGTGCTACTTTCATGAATCAACCTTTTTGGCACTCCTTGGGATGTACCTCAATATATATATATATATATATATATATAAGACTGTTAAGTCTTACTATGTTAAGAGACTTGATGCTTCAATGGTTAAACTGAAACAAAATGACCTATTTCTAATGCAACTTGCATTGCCAATTTTCATATTTATTTAAGTACAATACCTCTCTGATCAATATATCAGTTCAATTCTTTGTGCTCCACACTTTTTTCTCTGTGATGTTGTGCTCACTATTTATCGATGTCTACAAAATTCCTTAGCTCTTCCTTTAGCTTGATTGATCAGTACTGTATGAAGTTATCCTTCATCATTTTCTCCTTTAGCATCTTCTTTTATTTACTCCCCTTAATCCCTTTTTCATGAAAGTCATATATGTCATTAGAAATCAATTAATCTTATCTCTTATATAGATATGATATTCACTATTTCTTGATTCTTGATTCTTGGCATGAAAAACAATCTAGCCAATCTGATTTAAAGCATAAATCCTGATTTATCTTGTAGTTATCTTCTTGCCAACTGTACAAATCTTCTTTAAATCAATCACTTAACTTTGGTCAAATAAAATAATAAAAACAACCAGTTAAGTCTATCTTTAGCTCTTGCTAGCTAGATATTTTGTCATTTTCTAAACTCTCTATTCTATCAATCAATTCTTTAGTTAGTCATTGGTTAAAACTGCCAGTTTCATCGGTGTGACTCTAGTCAGCTTTAGGATCTCCATCCGTCGGGCATCAATAGATTTTACTCGTCGGGTAACTTTGTTTTTAGCTCATCGGGCATCCTATGATTCTGCTTTGTTGGGTATCACTGTGACTTTTCTTCTATGGCTTTACTGATGGTGTGCACTCCATCGTTGTTGTTTGTCACTTATTGAATACTTGACTTTTATGCATTGTTGAAAGCATAACCTTTGTTCCATTGATTCTCTGAAGTCTTTGGCATTATTTACATGACTGTATAGATTATATCAAATTGACATCAATGACAATACAAACCATTAACTAATTTAATGCCTTGTATTATCTTCAACTTTAACATTATCAAACATTCAATTAGTTACATGTCATCATTAGGATCTTTACCCTCTTAGGAGTAACCTTGTTAAAGGATTTAAACCCTAATTTTAGAGTCACCTGGTTAAAGGATTTATTGATCAAGACCTGTTTGAATCTACCCGGTTAAGGAATTTTCTTGTAGAACCTATTATGATTCAATAAGTACAATGATCTGGGTGTAGCACTCTTCCTCTTGTTGTTTAGATCCAATTAAGCATGACACTTTTTCTTCTTGCAGACAATCTTCTCTCTTCACTCAACCACACATTTGCATACATGATCTACACTTACATAATTTATCAATTTACATATAAATATACAACTTCATTAGGTGGCCACCACCTTAGACATGACCTAATTCATATTAATTTTATCATTAAAATTGTTCCCACTCAATCCTTGAACCTTAAAATTTGTTACCAATTATTAACTAAAATTTCAAGTGCATTTCAGCCTTCAAATCCATCGCACATTCTATTTAAATTAAGAATAGAAAAAACTTTTTGACTTCTTCAACATGCTTCCAAAACTTTATTAAATCCAATTACCTTGAACAATTAAATAGAAAATCATCATTACAAATATTTTATGCCATGACACCTAGATCACAAAAACATCCACTACAACCAATCACATCATCGCCGCTCACCAATTTAACACCAACTACTCAAACCTGTTAAAACATTTTTCTACCATGCACAGAATGATCTTCTATAAACTAAAACAATACCATGTAGTACTCCAATCGTATAGAAATCATAGTGTCAATCTCATATCATATTCAAGATAATCATATCATGACCACAATGCTTGAATCAAAACTGATTTGATAGAACAGTCAAATTGTTCACTGTATGTCACTGTCTATTCTTATGTCTACCTTATTGTACTTCAATCAATCATAACTTGCTCCATTTTTGTTTCTATTATACACAATCATACATAATTCATCTAGAGATATCCTTGAGTCTATAACAATGATTTCACACTCTAATTACTATTGCAATATAGAATTCATCTGCACAACTACTTGGCACCATATCAAAAACACTATCAACAAATACAACACCAAGTTAACATCAATGACAACACAATAACTGATCTTTGTATCATCAAACCAGTACCAATCAACACACAACCAAGCTCTACATTAGTTATGCCAACAATTTCCCCCCTTTGGCATTGATGGCAACACCACATTGATCTAATAACAATTAGCTCCCCCTTAGCTGATGCACCAATACTACTTGATTTGATCTTCCTAGTCTTCTCCCCCTGTGTCTTCATCTGGTTCTTCTCTTTCAAAGTCTTCCTCTGATCTTCTCCTCAATACATGTATCTGGTTCTTCTCCACCTTTAACAACAATCCCAAAGGTGCCACATAGGTCACCTACTAATGCAATATCTTCCTTTGCATTTGACTGCTCCCCCCATGGAGTAGTCTCCTTTAACACCAATCCAATAGTAAAAGATATTCAATAAGTCCACTGGATTGATGCTTACAACATTTTCTTAGTGTTGTTTAGGTAGGGGAATAACCTCTAACTTATCTATCACATACTCAAAAGAATCTTTAGGTAATTGTTTAGTGAATATATCTTCTAATTTCTCCTTGTTTGGCACATATTCCAACTTGAATACCTTTTCCAACACTTGTTCTCTTAAGAAATGTTACTTGATTGCAATATGTTTAGTCTTGGAATACATTACTGGATTCTTTGAAAGATTGATCACACTTGAATTATCACAGTAGATAGTCACAGGTTTAGTTACCTTCTCTTTGATATCTTCTAGGATCTACTTCATCCATGCAATTTTTGTACAATTAATAGATGCTCCTACATACTCAACTTCGGCGAGAGATTGGGAGATGCATTTTTTATTCTTACTTTTCCATGAAGCATGTCTTCCTCCTAGCAATAATTCTCCTCCACTTGTACTCTTTTTGTCATCAATGTTTCATGTCAAATCTGCATCAATAAAAAACACTCAAAGAAAAATCACCTTTATGAGCATACTAAAGACCATGGTCTTATATCCCTTTCAAATATCTAAATATCCTCTTCACTTCTACCATGTGAGATTCTTTAGGTTTAGCTTTAAATTTAGCCAATATTCCAACTGCTTGTGTAATGTCTAGTCTTCATATAAACAACATAATGCAACTTACCAATCATGGATCTGTATAGAGTTGCATCTGTCATACTTGACTCATCATCCTTTGATAGTTTGTATCCTGTCATCATGGGGTTCCAACTGGCTTGGAATATTCCATTCCAAATCTCTTTAGTGCTTCCTTTATCTACTTATACTGACTAATATAGATACCATCCTTTAGTTGTGAAATTTGCAATCCAATAAAGAACTTAATTTCTCCTATCATTGACATTTCAAACTCTTTCTTCATCTCTTCTGAAAACACCAAAAACACTTCAGCTAACAGTATCTTATCACCTTCAACCTTAAAGTACACATTACTATCTTCACTTTTTCTTATGAAATCAATCTTGACAAGATAAGAGTGTAATCTTTCATACCATGCTCTAACTTCTTGTTTCAATCCATACAACGCATTTTCAAGCTTGAAAACTATGTCCTTGTTCTTAGTCAATGCAAATCCATCTGGTTTCTCTATGTAAACCTCTTCTTCAAGAATCCAATTTAGAAAAGTAGATTTTACATCCATTTAGAAAACTTTAAACTTATTATAGGCAGTATAAGAAAGTATCTAATTCTTACCCCTTCAAGTATTTCCATAGGAGAAAATATCTCTCCATATTCTAGTTCTTCCTCTTGTGCATAGCCCTTACACTCCATTCTTCCCTTATTATGAACCACTTCTCCATCTTCATTCATTTTTTTCCTGAAAACCCACTTTGTACCAATCACATTCTTGTCTATCAGTCTAGGAACAAGTGTACATGTATCATTCTTTTCAATCTAATCAAGTTCATCTTCCATGGATTTTATCCAATCATCAATCTTCAAAGCTTCCTTCATAGTTTTAGGCCCAAACTTTGAAATCAGACATGTACTCTCTCTAATTCTCCTTTTTGTCTACACTCCAACATCTTCATAACTAATGATCTAATCAGTAGAATGATTCAATTTCATAAACCTTGGAATAACAAGTTCAAGTCTAGGTGCTTCTTCTTCTTGTTCCACCAGTTGAGCCACTTCTTCCTCATTATTCTATTCAATAGTTTCTTTTTCTTGCATTTGCACATACACAAATTCCTGATCATTTTCTAGTTCTTGTTTTCTTGTTTCGTCGAATTTCTTTGGATATTCATCTACCTTCACATTTGCACTTTCAATCATCTTTTTTGTCCTTTTATTTAAATACTTATAGGCCTTTCTTTTGGTAGGATATCAGAAGAAAATACCTTCATCACTTTTAGGATTAAACTTGCCAGTGAAATCAGCTCTCTTGATATAGTATTTACTACCAAAAACTTTGAAATATTTAACACTAGGTCTGTGACCATGCCACAATTTATAAGGTGTCTTACCGGTTCCTTTCCTCACTTGTACCAAATTCATTGTGTACACTGTAGTGCTAATGAATTCTCTCAAATATGACTTAGATACATCACCTTGAATCATCATTAAACTGGCAACATCAACTATAGTTTTGTTCCTTCTTTCTACAATTTCATTTTGTTGAGGATTCCTTGGTGCTGACATCTATATTTTGATTCCATTTTCTTCACAATACTCAATGAACTCCCATGACATGAACTCTCTTCCTCTTTCTAATCTTAAACACTTCAAGCTTTTACCTATTTCATTCTCAACAAGTTCCCCAAACTCTTTGAACTTATAGAAAGATTCATATTTATCCTTCAATAATGTCCCCCACATATTTCTTGAATAGTCATCAATAAACAACATGAAATACTTATCACCGTGATAACTCTTTGTCCTAATAGGAATAAAAAGATTAGTATGTACTAAATCCAATATACTTTCAAATGAAAAAGACTTAAAACTAAAAGTAGAATAGGTCAACTTACTCAACGGACATTCCTTGCACCCGCGTGAAACTCTCCAAGTAGGAAAACATTAGGGTACATAGGGTTTCATGTCCTTTATCTTTTCCACCTGCATGCAACTCTCCAAGTAGGAAAACATTAAGCCACAAGTATACATTTCAATTATGTAAGCAATCTAAATACGCCAATGCCACAACAAGTACACGGGATCCATCAAATGCACTATTCCAAGTTCACTATTTAAACCTAACTAGGTCTGGGAGAAAGTCTAGAAGCGGGGGTGTCAAGCATTCATTTCATGAAAATAGGGAAGCTTATGCATTCCCTCGATGAATGTATAATGAATATCTAGGCTCTATGTCATTGATCAATTTTTGTGTTCATCTAGGCATATGCATTCAAATCTATATAATGAATTACCAGGCTCCATACCTTCAAATTAACATTCATATACAACTTGGAAATTATTTAGTATCTTATTGTCTTATTAGTATGTTTAACGCATTCATTTTATTGCTTACTTATGTTATCACTTGTTTAAGCAGCTCATAATGGGTTACCTTGGTCAATATCATAATCACAATAAACACACAATGACACAATGCAATGATATTCCATGTCACATCATTGAAAAAAATACACTTGTCTATAATGTTCGTGACATTCATAAAATTGATTCCATCCAAGTATACGATTCCATATTGATCCCATATCAAATCTCATGTGTCATTTTATCATTATCACATATCATACAATCAAATTATAAGAACTATTATTATAATATAAAACTCATAACAAATTGATTCACAAAGTCATCCCAATTGACAAAATCATCCAAAACCGAGTATACAAACCACCCATTCAAAAACAACCAAAAATTCATACTCCATGAATTGAAAATATGAAAGAATCCATTGGCTCCCACACTTTCCCCATTACAAAAATGTAATCAAACTTTCAAATCAACGATCCAATCAAGCATTAGCAACATAAATGCAAGAAAACCCTCATTTCTCATCTAAAATAGAGAAAATACATAATACTCGGCCAAATTCACCCAAACAAGTTTGCAAAATGTCTAAATCTATTGAAAACTCATTTCCAAACAAACATCAACCATTAAAATCAATAATAACAAAGATTTGAGGAGAAATGGGGAGAAATCTACCTTAATGTGCAAATACCAAAAATGAGAAGTTGCACAATACTCCACAAGTTGAGACACAAAAATTAAGGGTAGGATAAACTCAATGATAGGATTCAAAAAAGAAAATTCCCATAAAAAATATTTTTTTCAATCTACCATTCCAAGCCAAATTCAAATTCCTCCATGAGGGTTTTTTGTTTAAAACCCATAAAATTAGAAGGAAAAATGACAAGTTAAAATAAAACATGAACTTTTTTGTTATTAAAAGAATGGTTTCATTTTAAAAATAATAAAATATAAAATCTCACTTAAGTTAAAATATTAAAAAAAACTTTTGAAATATTAAAGCCAAGATAAATATTGAAAATCCCAATTAATTAAAAAGCCCTTACAAAACTTGTCGACAATAGTGACAATAATAATATATTACTGGCCAACGACACTAATCATCAACAAATATATACTATTTTACTCATGCACTAATCCGAAACTATTAAAGACCACTAGAATACACAAACATAACACACTGGTCTCATCACATTATACAAGGGTAGATGGATGTTAGCACACAATAGTCAGATAGGTAGGAATAGGTAACTGTCGATTGTTGCCTAAGAGTAGGAACAACAATTAGACTCATGGGCATGATTGTCCATATGATGATCTCCAATCTAGCCATTTTCATAGATATTATAGGCACACTCAGACTCGTGGAGCCAGGTAGAGTCATATATATATAATCAAAGCATAAATAACATCATCAAACAGAATTAGTTAGTGAAAGGGAACTTTAGCGGTGTAACCATTCAATGAATGTTACAACACCACCCATTCTCACATAAAATAGTCATTTATTTATTCACATCAAATAATATTAAATCACATTAGGTAAGGTTGATATCACGAGTCCTTATTTACGCATCACAATTATAAACTCATCTAACCTACATATTTACCATCATTAACCATCAGTAGTAACATAAGATCTCATCAAATATCATTAACTAATATTAATGTCATTAAATCAATATCAACAAACATATAATAAATCCTCATAATAGGTTACTAACAATACATGATCCAATATGACATTTCACATCAAATCACTGGCACCATATCAAAACACAATGTGAAATCATCAACAATGTCATGAGGCCATAATATCATCTATGCATGCAATTTTAATGAGACATCATCGCAGAGTTATAACACATTTATGATCAATAGTGGATTCACAACAATAATCCACTATCTACACTAGTACTGTTATTCCAAGGGGAAAATAATATAACAATACTCAAATGTATCACCAACATGCCAATACAAGAGGATGATATGCGAACAATCATAAAGTAACCATACACTGACCCTATCTCAAATCAAAATAGACAACATGCTAATGTGATAGCACAATCTAGATCTCCAAGAAGGCACCAATACAACATGGATCCAACTTGGTTAAAATGCATGTTTATCCATCCAACGTACAATAAGGATATAGAAACACATAATGCAACAAAGAAACATCTAAAACCAGGTTAGGACATACAACGATTCACTTCTAGAGGAACAAAATGAAAACAACAGCTGGGAGGGGCACTACAATACATATTTTTAGTTCATCAATTCCCTGTGCCTACTTGAAGATAGCGAGTTATTTTGGTATCTTATACAATATTGTATCTTACCTTTGGATTGTACATCTCAATCTTGCAAGTCTTTTATATCTTTCCCTAAGATTGTGCACCTTAGTGTGCAATTCATTTTTACGTGCAATAAACTTCTTGAAATCTAGCCTAAAGAATTGTATTCAAGTTATACTATAGTGATGTCATTCTCACTGTGATTTTTTCCACATTGGAATTTTGACAGAAAAAATTGGTGTTCATTTGTTTTTGTATTCATTACAATATCTTTAATTGATAGTTGGATAAAGATAAATGATAAGTGATTGTAATTGTTGGTGAACAGATTTATCCTTCAAAAATAAACACATAATATGACTCACAATGCCCAGAAAGAAGGAAACATTTCACCAATAGTTGGAGAAGTTATCTTTGAATTGATAACTTTCCTCTGAATTTTGAGAGGTACAACTCCATGTTTAAAGATATGCAATGAATAAAATTTAGGGTATGATTTTTACCAAAAAGAAGTAAAGGTACATTAACATCTACCCATAATCATGGAAATAGATGCAAAAGATCAATTAAAAAGAAAAGGATAGATACAAATAAATCAAAGTTTAACCATCTACATTCATGAATATCATCTAGGCTAAAAGGAGACAGAGAAATCCTTTCTTCTTGTATGATTAAATTGCAAAAACAACATTCAGGAATAAATTCATACACACAATATTTTATGATAGAAGGGACATAAATAAGTGATCATGTTGTCCCAAAGTCCAGTTGCAATCAGAAGAAAAATACAGACAATACAAAGATCGTGAATATTATCTTCATTTCATTCATGCCTCAATAGAAATTCAAAGAATTCTATTCCTGTACAATGAGAATGTTTAAAAAAATATCCCTAGTGTAGAATAAGTTTCGAACCCCAAAAAGGATTATTAACCCTTCTCTCTTTTATTTACATATATATAGTCTCCTTTCTTACAACAGATCTCTTAAGTTTTAATAACTGATTCTTGAAAAGATTTTTAATTAATCTCTTTTCATCTTTCACCTTCCTCCGGATAACTTTCCTTTTTAAGCTTCTCTTCTTTATAAACATTAGAAATAAAAGATTTATAAAGATAGTATTCTAAATTTTGAAAGATATTTATAATCAGATTTGGACATGTGGCACTTGTTGGTGATGAAGTGTTGTCATCATTTTATGACTAACAGGGGAAATTTAGATAGTACTACACACAATTATCTTTATCTCTCGAACCAAGAAACATTTTGAAGATATCTCTGATGAACATCTAGATAATTAGGTATCTAAAACATATCTAAAATTGAGCACAATCCAACAGTGGAATTACGAGTTATTCCCTCTGCAATATGACTGATTTTTCTGTGTTTAGAAAATTCATAGTTATAGATTCTAAAGATGGCAAGTCTAGAAATCCTTATGTGAAGACCACAACTACAACATCAAAGAGCACGGATCCCATTATGATTATTATTTTTTATTAATTGTATTTCACATGGCCACTTTGGATAATGATCTGGATATTCATCATATAAACTAAATTCTGCTATCAATGAATATGACATACACCATAATTTATCAAGCTTGCTGAAGACTTTGTGATACTTTCTGCCTCTTACCCAAAAAAAATGTGAGACCGCCTTTTTAGTGCTTGACTTCATGTTCTTGAAATTGTTATGAATATCTGAATCCATCAAACTCTGCAAACTAGTTGAGATTATTGAACCTGCTTGAAATCTCGAACCATATTGAGCTGATTTGAACCTTTGTAAACCACTTTGTACTAGACTGAACCACCTTCAACCATTTTGAACTTAGTTTGAAGGGTTTCAAGACTCATTCTTAATAGATTAAATTTTCATTTGAGCAAGGATTGACATGGAGGAGACCCAAATTTTGAATTTTTAAATCGGGATCCATAAGGGGGCTAACATTGGCTCTACTAGGGGACTATTTTTTCATGCAAAAAGTAGAGAACTCCAGTAGCTGTGGTCAAGGAACAGTGTCAGGAACCATTGGGCAAATAGAGTCACAAAGAATGGAGTAAAGGGAGCTATTTTTGTAATGACCTAAAAGTGGTCACCTAAACCCTAGACCCCTAATCTCAGTCTCATATCAAGAAACCCTAATCTTGATAATTCTAAGTCCTAAACCAAACAAGCAATTCATCAATTTAAAGCTAATCTGACCTGAATCCTAGGTCCTAATTAATCATTGTACTTGATTAATTAATTAATTCCTAAAAATACAATATATTGGCAAATAAACCTTAAGTTAATTATTTAATTGATATTCTAATATATTAATTAAATAAAATTACTAAATTGCCAATAAAATTTAAAAAAAAAAGGAACTAAATTAATTAATAAAAACAAAATGTGCATTTAAAATCAATCAAATCTTTAAAAATGCATATGATGTCATCAACTGATTTTTGAATTGGAAATAAATCTATTTTATTCAATTAATTTATTATTATCTTTTCTCATTTTGGAAACAAAGTTGTTAACTAAAAACTAATCTTGGAAGTTTCCAAATTAACTGATCAGTCAATTCAGTCAACTGACTCTTTCGACCAATCATCATCTTTACACATGTATTGTGCTTCTTCAATCGAATTTGAGCCACTCTTTTCTTTTAATCTCGACCATCGATTCAACAGAGATTATCTATAAAAGAGAGCTTCATTTCCTTCACAAAGGATCCCAGTTTTAAGCTAAAGTTATTATGCAGTTTTCATTTCTTAAGCTTTCAAGCATTTTAGCATTTCATAGCTTTTTGATTGAATAATTGTTAGTTTACATTCTTGATCATGCAAACCATAATTTAGAGTGCATTTCAATTTGGTTCTTTAAAAAGAACAAAAAACATTTCAAATTGGTGTCATACAATCAATCTAATTAGCTTGGGATCAATCCTGCATTTGCATATCATTTAGAATAAATCCTTTGTTTAGGATCTGGTGTAGTCATTGTTCTTGCAATGACCTGAGAGAAAGATTCAAACTTTTGCCTACTAGAAGGCAATGAGTCACTTTCGGTTAGTTTAGATAGTTTGTGCATTTTGATTTCATGTTTTCTAACAAGCTAACCACATAAAGATTCATTAAAGATTCTAACAAGCTAACCACATCTCCTTTTGAACCAAATCTGACCCCACCATCACGTCCAAATCATCATTTTGGTTGAAAATGACTATAAACTTGCCCATACCCGATGAAATTCAAATGTGTGGCAAATAATTTTTTTCCCAAGCAGGCCGTACGACCTGCTGAACGGAAATCAAGGCAGATTTCAGATTACTCCTACACACAAAATCGAGGCACAATTTTTTTTTTTTTTAAATTTTTTTTTTTGAGAGTCAACCCTAATATTTTCTTCTCTTTGTCTATTTGCATCCACATTTCCAAACCCCAAGCACAATACCCTCCAACATCAAGCCAAACCGCAGGGTCTTTTGCTTTTTAATGCTATCGTCGGGCTTTGTATAAATATTGCAAAAAATGTTTTCATGGGGGGAATGTGGGATTAAAAAATCCCACACCCACCCCATCCTCCACCCCTCCTCTCCTTTACCCATCCCCAACCCCCAGCTCCTCCTTCCCACCTTCCATTTTCCCCTACGCTTAGCCTTCGCCACTCCCTGCACCACTGAGCTCCACCTGCCACTCTGCCCAAATGCTCTACCCAACCCTGCAGCCTCTCTGCTGCCCGAGCCGCTCAACCTCCACCCCCGCCACTCAACTACAACCCAACCACCACCTCTGCTTTCCTGAGGGAGCATTAAATTTGATGCCCATTCAACCATCATTTTATAGGCTTATTGGCTTTCTACGATGGCCACAAGACTGTCAAATTTAACCCCCTTTTTGGCTGACATCAGCAGGGGTTTGAAATTTTTAGCCTTCAGCATTGAGCATTTCAAATTTGCAACCTATCTTTAAACCCCCATAACTTGCTCATTTTAATTCCTTTTTTTCGAGCATTTTTTTTTTTTGGCGTAGAATTTGCTGAAGATCACTATGGTGGATTTATTTTCTAGTTTTGGTTTCCAGATTTGTCAAAAAGTGTAGATTTTGATTATTGTACCTTCCTATTCCTCTATTTTGCAACTTCAAGAGCCTCATTTGGGCTCCTATCCTAACATTTTTGGGTGCATTTTTTTTGAAAGTGCATGATTTTTTATCTAGTTTTTGAATATACAATCAATTTTTTAATTTTATGGATTTTCTAATGCCGACAAGTTTTGAGCTTTGTTGTTCTCTAGATTATCTTGTTGGTTACAACCTAACAGTGGTTTGTAGGATGTTGAAAAAGAAGACTAAAGCACATACTACTAATGAATCATCTTACAGGTTGCCTTGATCGATAGAACGCTAAACATTGTGCTTGCATATTATTTTTGTTTTATTAAAATAGGAACGCACATGCAAGAATTTTTAAAATGAACTTTTGTTTGGTGTTTTAGGGATGACAATAATGTCAAGAAACTATGCTCTCACCCTTTTGGGATGATCAAAAATCTAGAAACACTATTGTCTTTTGTGGTTTGAGATCTACAACCTAAGAGGGCCTATTCAAGTGGGAAAAAGTACTTACCCTTGGAGAATGACCCAAGTGAGAACAAGCTAATACCAAGCTTCTTTGACTCACTATAATAAAAACTCTTCCACAAGACCAAAGCCTCAGAAGATAAGTGACATTTGAGCTTATACTTGGCTCTCGCCTAACACAAAGTAGGGCCTCCAGGTCTCAATCACGTATTGGGAACTTCTTGTGCTAAGGTGCTATGTGGGGTTAGCACCCTGAATTGTGCTTGCATAGACATAGAGGATACACTTAAATGAAGACCCTTACTAAAAAGTTTTTGAGATAGTGGCCAAAATCCTTTTCTACTTATTGATACAAGCATTGTGAGATGTGCATGCCTAAGAAACCTCTCATGTACCCAAACATTAAATTTTTCAAGATCCTCAAATCTTCAGAAATTCGAAGCTTGGTAGGCCCAAGAAGTGTGTGTCGTAGAGGGGAGCCAGTGCTGCTAAGCTTCTAACTGTCTTACTTGAATGGTTATTTTATTGTAAGAGGATTCAAACAAGTATTGTCCCTTTCTTGCCACCTAGGAATAGGGTTTGATTGTTGTGCTTGGTTCTACAATATATTCATGATGTGTCTTGCATGAGTGAAACATCAAAACATAAACCAAAACATTCAAAACAAACATCAAAATGATCAAACAAATCTGCACTTTTAGGTGTTAAACTGTCAACTCTCGTACAAGTTTCTGCATCTAGTATCAAAACTCTGAAAATCAGTCAAATTGTTGTCTAATTAGGTATTCTTTTGTGAAGGTTCTGTCCAAATTTTCACAAATCTGTGTTCTCACAACATCACTACTAGTTTTTCATTTACCGCAATATGTTGACAGTCTGACTTGTTATTGTCTTGAGTCTGATTCTATTGTGCTAGTCCAAATGACTTGTTATTTTGATCATCTTTGTCTGCGTTGTCCTTATCCTGAGTTGTGAGAGCGGGTTCGTTAACCTTGACTCAAGATCAGTGTCTTTGCTTCTCCTTTTCAGTTGGACATTATCTCTTTGTCTTCTTAGGTCTTGGACTTAGTCAACACTTTAGACATCACGTCAGCGCTAGTTAGACAAATAAATTGGTTAATGTTGGTACAAACTAGGAGTTCTTTTAGAACACTTTACATAGAAGGAGAGTGTCCTCTGCTTACAGAAAACCCTCTTTTTGAGAAATAGATAAACACTACACCTGATTCAGTCTTTCTTGGTAACAAACTACTGGATTTGACCATGTCTGGAGAAAATGATCATGATGTTGAAACACCAAAGTTTGAAGATCCTTGAAAACTTTGACGATAAATTTAACAAATGCCTACATGGTCAAGCATTCCTCAAAGTCATGAAGGTTATAATGAACAGAGACAAAGAGCAATACTTTTTAGATCTTGCTGAACAAGGAGCCCAACTTCCCTCTCACTATAGAGTGGAATATATCATTGCTAAAGAGGAGGAAACTCCTATAACATTGTTAACCAAATAGATTCAAGCTTTGCAAATAGAAATACAAACAATGAAACAAGAAAAGGAGAAATCATTGACAAAATTCTCTATGGACACCATTTGTCCATTTCCTTTCGATAAAAGTTTGCACTTACTTCCATTTCCACGTGGAGTAGAAATCCCAAAATTTGACAAGTATAGCGGTTATTCTGACCCACAAGACCACATTTGGTAATTTTGTACCCTATCTATAGATTTTATGCATGAACAGACGTATCTCATGCATCTCTTTCCCCAAATCTTAGGTGGTCAAGCTATAGAGTGGTTTTTAAAGTTAAGCACAGGGATCAAAACTTTTGATGAACAGATGAATCTATTTTTACAACAGTATTCATATAACATACAACATCCTATGTCTATGATAGAATTATGTAGCATTCAACAACAGACAATAGAATCATTCCTAACTTTTCTTCAGTGATGGAGAAGAGTATTTTCTAGATATCCATGACTCATTCCTGAGTCTGAAAAGATGGATATATTTACCAATGCATTAATCGACAAGTATAATTACCCACTTTAGATACAAGATCTTTCTACTTTTGATCAACTTGTGAAGAATACACTGAAGATTGAAACTATGCTTGTAAAGAAAGGTGAAGTTTCCCTTTCAAAAGAAACAAAAATTAATTATAGTTCCAAAGATAAGACCAAATACTAGAATAAGAACAAGCACGTAGTGAATGATGGGGTAGTCAATAATGTTACTCCCCAACCCAAACCATCAGTATTCAATTTGACAAGTGGCTCAAAAGCCCTAAAAGCTGCTAAAGATAACAAAAAATCATCCTCCAAAGGAATCAGTAACCTTATGAAGGGGAAGCCATTAGTTAAATGAAAGAGGAACTTTGATACCTTGGTTGAATCTTATGAATTGACCCTTAAGACTCTGCTGGCTAGCAAACTGATCATGTTTCCAGATAACTCCAAGCCATATGAACCAGAGGTAAAACCAAAATGGTAGAGAGACAATGATTACTATGCATATTAGAAAAATAAGGGACATAAAATGGAGAACTTCATGAGGTTAAAACATGAAATCTAGGACCACATTGATAGTGAAACCATCGTAGTAGACAATCATGCAAAAAACACTGATGATAAGGAATATAAGGATCCTTTGCCTAAATATGAGAAAGCAAAATCTTCTAAACAGGGTGCTAGGATTAATCACGCATACAACACCCCAGATGATTGTTATAATAGGAAAAACCCTATTCTCCCAAGAACACCTGCATGCAAACCTGTCACATGGAAGAAGCAAAGTACAGAAGACAGGAAAAACTATGGAGGCCAAAAATCTAGAGGAGACATCATATGCACAAGAAAACAATATATTAACAATATGTTTCAAGATGTTACAATGAGATGTGAAAAATCCTTATGAAAAACAAAGAGGTGAATCCTTATAAAAGGAATCATGAAACCCTAAAAGGGAAAACCTAAGGTAAGCTTAAGCAACTAGAGTGAATAGGTGAGTTAGTAATTAGATCATAATGATTTAATTAATAACCCAAGAGACTATTACTCTAACACCCCCCCTTAAGATAATCTTAGGGAGAAGCAAAAACCTAGGAGACTACTACAGAAAGTAGGAAAGAAGGGTCCCGGCAACAAGGCCTAATCAGGTACCCAAGTACAAGAAATAAACTAGATGAAGGAAACTAATCCTCTAATCTAGGGAAAGTCCCAAAGAGAGGAACAAGAAAATGCAAGAAGCATCTCCGAAGTATGAAGCTGTAAACACTGTCAAAAGAAACTGCTCGAACCCCCACTAAAATAGTGCATGACCAGGTAGAGAAGACAAAGTCTGAAGAGCTGATCAATCGAAGAGGTGACCTCCAAAAGTAGGAATGAACAAGTTTCTATGTAGTAGATGATCCATCTCACTGGAATGCATAGGTGCCTAGCCACTACATCCACCTAGTACATAGGAACAAAAATAGAATATGTAGATCACTCAACCAAACCAAGGAAGCAATAGAACCAACAGGTGACCCCCCCCCATAATGTTGAACAGGGAGAGGGGTGACAGGAAAACTGAAATGCAATGCCAGAAACATCTGCAGAAATCAAAATTAGGAACACCAATAGTGCAACATAAGTACAAGGACAGGATAAAGGGTGGTGTCACCGACACACAACATGGGCTAATTTTGTGGAAGGTATGCTCACTTGACAAAGGTGGATAAGCACAAAATAGAAAAACATCATAACCCCCCATGACACTTTATAACTGAGTGCGAGTACAAAAGACACACAAGGTGCTCAAAATCCTGGATATAAAAAAGTAGGCACTTTATCTCAGTGCATTTACAGAAAAGAAAATGCTATAGAAGAGAAGCATACACTGCTCAGAAGTCAGAAAGAAGAGTGATCCAGAAGAACAGAAGAAGAGATCTTAGGACTTGTAGAACCCAAGTAATCCACCACAGTGTGAAAGAGAAAAACTTAGAGGAGAGAGAACCTAGAGAAGAATCTAGAAAAAATACCCCTGCAACTAAAAATTTTACTGAACTAGCTTTCTGACAATATCTGGTTTGCCAAAAATGGAGTCTGGATGAGCAAGATATGGCTCCTGGAAGGTAGAAAATAGACATCAGACTTTGATAGAAAAAAATACTATCAAAATGGTAGAACCCAAAACCCCAACCTCCATCATCAAAAAGAGCTTGGAAAGAGCTTTCCGATGATATAAAGAAGTCGGACAAATACTTCTGTATGCTCCAAATAGAGAGAAAACAATGAAGGAGGGTCAAAAAGCTCTGAAAATTTCTCAAAAATTTTGAAAATTTCCAAAAAAACCCCTTGCGGCACCAAAAATTGCCCACTAAGTAGTAAAAACCACCTATGTAGAAAAAAACCACCTTTGTAGCTTCTACACTCAAATCTCAGCGTCTTGCACCTCAAAACGTGTGCCATATTTGTACGGCCCTCTTTCCATAAAAAATTTCTCCCAGATGCCCCGAAGGCCAAATAGGTCATGTTTTATATGGATTTTGGAGCTTTTGGGCCTTCCAACCGCAATCGTGAGGTCAATTTTTGCCCAAAGTGCACCAAAAAAATGAGACTCCCTAGATCCAATAAAAACAATAGAAAAAAGTAGAAAAAAGGATGCTTGATCCACAGCTTCAAAAGAACTCAAACAAGCAGTAGCAGAATGGCTCTGATACCATGTTAGAATAGGAAAAACACTATTCTCCCAAGAACACCTGCATGCAAACCTGTCACATGGGAGAAGAAAAGTACAGAAGATAGGAAAAACTATGGAGGCCAAAAAGCCAGAGGAGACATCATATGCACAAGAAAACAATATATTAACAATATGTTTCAAGATGTTACAATGAGATGTGAAAACTCCTAATGAAAAACAAAGAGGTGAATCCTTATAAAAGGAATCATGAAACCCTAAAAGGGAAAACCTAAGGTAAGCTTAAGCAACTAGAGTGAATAGGTGAGTTAGTAATTAGATCATAATGATTTAATTAATAACCCAAAATACTATTACTCTAACAATGATAAGGTCATCCACATGATTGAACTAGTCTTTCCTGAGTACTATAACGCTACCATTGTCAAAAATAATAAGAAAGAGTCTAGAATAGAAAACGTCATGACCCGAGAAAAAGCAAAGGTCACCTTGGGAAAACGAGGGTCTACTAACTCCACCTCATCTCAAAATCAACCGACGACACCCAAACAATGGATGCCCACCAACAAAAAACCAACTGCGAGTGCCTCCAAGGTATCTTAATCTAAACAATTGGCTTCATCCCATGCTGTGGACTATAGCATCGTCGAGCAATTGCAAAGAACCAATGCACAAATTTCAATCTTTGAATTGCTCAAAATCTCTCTGGCTCACAAGGAGATCCTAGATAAAGCTTTGTCAACATCCAATATCCCTAAAGACTTGGATTTGGATTGGTTTCAATCCATGGTTGGTCATTTGACTTCACAAAATTATTTTTCCTTTTTAGAAGAAGATGATAACTCCCTAAGTCATCTACATAATCTTCCATTGCATATCAAAGTCATGGTTCATAAAAACTGTGTCAAACAAGTATTGATAGATAGAGGCGTAGGGTTAAACATCTGCACCTACAAATTGATTGAACAATTAGGATTTTTAGAATATTCCATTGATCCAAAGAAGAAGATTACCATTAAGGCATATGATAAACAAGAGAGATCTTCCAAAGGTCTCGTAACTCTTCCCATCAGAGTTGGTCCCGTGGAAAGGGATGTCACTTTCTAGGTATTAGATCTTCCAATGGCTTACAACATCTTGTTGGGAAGACCCCAGATACATGAAATGCAAGTTGTCCCTGTAGGATTTCACAAATGTGCAAATCCACAGAAAACCAATGATCACCTGCATGAAAAATACCAGAAGCTGTAGAACAACCTGTGAGAGAGAGAGAGCTAGGGTTTTGAGAATCTCAGCGGAGTGAGAGTAAAAATGTATTTCTCAAAAGAATGAACAATAATTATAAAAAAGTAGCTTATAAGGTGAGAAACCCTAAAGCCAGAGACAGCTAGGTTTGTGCATTTAATAATTAATAAACATATTAATTATTATGCACCTAAATGACAAGCTTAAGTGAAATAGAATAATAGTGACCTTTAATAATTAAATCAGATAGACTTAATTATAAAGGTAAATATACTATTACTCTAACACCCCCCCTTAAGTGAAGCTCAGGAGGAAACTAACCTAGCACAGCTATGAAAGCAGGAAAATGGGTCCCGGCAAAAAGGCCTGATCAGGTACCCAACAACAAAGAAATCTCTATGAACCGGGGAAATAGAGAAAACCCAGTGGGAAAAACCCTACCCCAAAAAGAGATACAACAACATGCTGAAAAGAAACATGAAGGAAGGAAGGCCTCAACAAGACCCCCCAA
>MU225370.1:1359267-1371287 GCA_018584345.1 Thuja plicata
CCCAAAGCATCCATGGTGGAGTAGAAAGTGGAAGAAAAGATCTGATACTGTCCTCGCAACTTTGAGAGTATCAAGAAGATACACTCATCATCTGTCTTTGTTTTCCCACATCCCTGCAAAACTAAACACAGAGACTTGAACTTCATCAAGAAGTCCTCAATGGTGGGAAAACTGGTAGGTGTCAAAGTAGTCAACTCTGCATCAAGCTGAAGTGCCCTGAACTCATTCACAGTGCCAAACAAATCTGAAAAATTGCCCCAAATGGCCCTAGGAGTGGTCAAACCATCCAAGTAGAATAGGAGACTGTCGGAGATGTTCAGTGCAATCAAGCCCATGGCTTCATCCATCTTATTCCTGTGCTGTAGAAGCTCAAAAGGCCACTGTAGGACAGGTTGGTGTTATCCAGACATGACCATAAGCCACGTGACATGAGTAGCCTGGTCATGTGTGCTTTCCAAGTGTGGTAATTATGTAGTGTAAGCCAGGCCACAGATGGGTCCGACATTGAGAGAAAGAAAGATGGAAGTAGAAGGGTCAATTTCTGAAATTAAATGACAGAAAGCAAATGCACCCCCCCACAAAGTAGAATTCTAACCCCCGTACAGCAAGTAATCAACCACTGAAAGTACAAAAAAAACTAGAGAAAAACCTGGAATACCGGATGCAGAGCAGGAGTGAAAATGAAGCCTCTACTTCAACGCTGAAAACAGGTACTCAAACGGCTGAATCAGCTAATGAAACTAGCACCATCGCGTCCGTCTCGGAAACACCTTTTCGGTGATATTTCCTTTTCCAAAAAATGATACCGTATGCTCAAGATATGGACGAAAAACCAACTGCCCCTCCAAAAACCAACTCTCTGGAAAAACACAGAGACGGGATTAAATTTGACGTCCAAATGGCCTTCACCCGTCTACTGTATTAAATTTGACGACCGTCGAGGTTGCCGGAAAAAAAATTCCGACCGTCGAAAAAACAGAAAACTGCCAGATATTTTGCACAGTATGCCGGAAAAGAAAAAATGGCAGATGATGTCAGCTGACGTCACCTGCGTCAGCCGGCTGGTGGCGGGCCAGTGGCCTGGTGGCGGCTCCACTGGCTGCGGTGGCTGACTGGCCGGGCGCGGGTGGCTGACAGGCCGGGTGCTGGCGGCGGCCCGGCGAAGAGGTGGCGGCGCGCTGGCGGCAGTGCCAAAAAAAATTTAAAAATGCTTTTTTTTCACGTTTTTTGAGAAGTTTTTCTTGATTTTCGAGCTGTACGGCCCTAGTAGGCTCGATATTTTTCCCTGGGGTCACGGAGGCCAAACGGGGTCGAGTTTTATGTGATTTCGACTCTCTCGGGCCTTCTGAACGCAATGGCAGCGTCCAATTCTTCTCAATCTACTCCAGAAGCTTGTGCCTCCTTCAAAGTGACAGAAAACCCCAGAAACAAGCTGTGGCTGTCGTCTTCAAATCCAGGCTTCAATAACTTCAACCTCGGCAGCGGCAGGGAGGCTCTGATACCATGTAGGATTTCACAAATGTGCAAGTCCACAGAAAACCAATGATCACCTGCATGCAAAATACCAGAAGCTGTAGAACAACCTGTGAGAGAGAGAGAGCTAGGGTTTTGAGAATCTCAGCGGAGTGAGAGTAAAAATGTATTTCTCAAAAGAATGAACAATAATTACAAAAAAGTGGCTTATAAGGTGAGAAACCCTAAAGCCGGAGACAGCTAGGTTTGTGCATTTAATAATTAATAAATGTATTAATTATTATGCACCTAAATGACAAGCTTAAGTGAAATAGAATAATAGTGACCTTTAATAATTAAATCAGATAGACTTAATTATAAAGGTAAATATACTATTACTCTAACAGTCCCATCCACCTACCATCATTGTATCAAGTTCCCATTCAATGGTTTTGAAGTTATAATTTATGTAGACACTAGCTATGCATGTAATGTACTGCGTCAGGCAATAGACACTCTTATTCCACATAATAGAGAGGCTTCAACTTCAGAGTCAACCATTGATTTAATAAAAGAAATGGAAAATAAGTTGAAGATAAAGGACACTGGTATGAGTGGATACACAGTGGAACCCATACTATCAATCACATATCTTTCCACATCACCTAGGTCTTGTGGGAGACCTTTGGAAGACATGAAACCAACAACATCCCAAGCAATATATGATGATAACTTTGTTAAATCCAACATACCATTAGAGGATGAAAAAGAAAAATAAGCCATTCTAGATTGGCTATATAAGGAGCCTTAAAATAATGAAATCAAGCAATGTGAGATATCTTTGGAAACACATGGAGTGGGGTATGAGTTGGCTCACAAAATGGGTTATTCGTGTAAAGGACCCATTGGATGTAATTAGAATGGACTTAAAGAACCAATCTCTATTGAATTCAGACGACCTAGAGACACAACTGGACTAGGGTTCTTATCCAAGAAAGTACAAAGAGAAAAGAATCTTCTAGATAAAAGAAAGAGACATCAGGTTCATCTAAATGAAGAAGAATAGAGCACAATAGAACAAAGCACTGACACACCCACTTGCAAGTGGGACGATTATGATGATTCTGATGAGGGGGTTGTGTATCCTTCTCCTATTCCCCCCAATATCCTGGATCTTCTCTTTGAAGAAGAAACCCCCTAGGTCAATGCTACTGAAGAGAGTATTCTAGAGGAATCACCAATGACTTTTGATCAGTTACAGACTACTATATCTGAACAAGATCCAGCTACAGAAGAAAGGAATCTAACCATAACATATTTTTTAGACATAACTCATCCAAATTGGGGGCAACGAGTGGACTTCACTCATGTCCTAAATATGGTTGATCATGCTGAAATGGATTCTCATGAGTATGAGTTTGAGATTTTGTCAGAAGAGACTCAAGATAAGGAGGTGGATACTATTCAATAGTATGTAACTCTGCTTGAGGTAGGTAAAAGTTTAGGGTCTAGGTATGATGAGTTGGATCCTCTAATCCCTAACATGGACTTTGACGATGTTGTTAGGGCTCTTTCTAATGTAAACACATCTATACAAGGTACTGATTTAGGTCTCTATGTGATGGTCCAAGTTTATGATAAACATACCTTGAATACCCTCAAACATGCCACTTCATTACCCCTCCTACATCCTGAAATCATTGACTGGGGTTTGCCAACACAACCCATAAACATCCCTACATTCCCTAATGAGTACACACTATCATGCTACTTGAACGTTGTCAAACCTGTCATTTCTTCCACTAGGGAACCTAGTGTAAATATGACTAAAATGAATATCAAGTACCTTAGTCAAAAAATTAAACTGAAAAAAGAAAAATATTTGTAAAGGCAAAAACCACATTGTGGCGGTTTCAGAATATAAAATAGTCAAAAGTAAAGATGCATCCAATGGTGAAAACCTCTCTGAGGTGCCAAAGGATGGGGTACTTGATATCCTACCAAGTCACTTCCAGGAGTGGTTATTAGTATTGATTGAACCCAACCTGTGATATTGGAACATAGGAACATCCACACACCATCCATGTGGCCCAATCTTTATCAACAATAAAGCTAAAAGAATTCATTGACTTCTTTAAGGAGAAGAAAATCAAATTTTCATGGAGTTACTCAAACATACTTGATTTGGATCTTGATTTAATAATGCATCATCTCTCTATCACACCAGGAGTAAATCCAGTAAAACATAAGCTTCAGAAATGCATCTACACATTGCTCTGTTGATTAAAGTTGAACTAGAAAAGTTACTAAAAGTTGGGTTCATTTGCGCTATTGATTATATCAAGTGGATTTAAAACATTGTACCAGTATCCAAATTAGATAAATCTATCCACGTCTATACAGACTTCAGGGACCTGAACAAGGCTTGTCCAAAGGATGACTTTCATTTTCCCAACATTGACATGGTTGTGGACATGACAGCTGGATATGAAATGTACTCCCTCATGGATGGATTCTCTGGATATAACTAGATTAAGATTGCTTGAGAAGATCAGGTAAAGGTAGCTTTCACATGTGCTTGGGGAACCTTCTGCTAGAACATTATGCCCTTTGAATTAAAAAATGTAGGATCCATTTCTCAAAGGGTTGTCACCACAATCTTTCATGATATGAGGCACAAAAACATGGAAGATTATGTGGATGACACACTGGTTAAAATTATGGAAAGATCAACACACCTACAAGACTTGGGTAAAATCCTTGATAGAATGGAGCAGTTCAAGCTTCGACTAAACCCAAAAAAGTGTACATTTGGTATGACCTCTAGAAAGTTATTAGGTTACATTATTTTAGAAAAAGGGATTGAAGTAGATCCTGCAAAGGTGCAAACAATCCTTGAGATGACTCCACCTAAAAACATTAGTTAGATGAGGAGACTTTAAGGAAGAATTCAATCCATCGGGAGATTTATCTCACAGTCAGCAGACAAATCCCAACCATTCATGAAAACTTTGTGTAAGGGAGTCACATATAAATGGGATGAAGAATTCAAAAATAACTTTGATCAAATTAGAGCATACCTGGCTAACCCACTGGTATTGATGCCTCCTGCACCAGGAAACCCATTAATCTTATACATATCTACCTTGACAACAATACTAGGGGCACTTCTGGCACAAGAGGATGAAAACAAGAAAGAGAAAGCCATATACTACATCAGTAGAACATTGGTCTCTTATGAGATGAACTATTCCATGATAGATAAATATTTTCTCAGAGTTGTATTTGCATCTCAAAAACTGAGACATTATATGTTAGCACATTCCACAAAACTAGTTGCAAAGATTGATCCACTGAAATATCTTTTTAGTAAAGAAACTTTGACGGGAAGACTAGCTAAATAGTTCATGCTCCTTAGTGAATTTGACATTGAATACATTGAGCACAAATAAATTAATGGATAATTCATTGTAAATCAATCGACTAAGGCTCCATTACAAGATAATCTCCCAATCAATGTTGAATTTCAAGACGGTTCCATTTTGCACATAACACACAGGTCATGGAAAATGTTATTCGATGGATCTTTTACACAACTGGGATTAGGTATAGGTGACTTGTTAATAACACCTCAAAAATATTCCATACCAAAGGCATACAAGCTATTTTTCCCTTGTACAAATAACATTGTTGAATATGAAGCCTTGGTTAATGGAATCAAACTGGCAATTGAATGGAACATATCAGAGCTACACATATATGGGGACTGCCAGCTTGTCATCAACCAAACCAATGACATCTATCAGACTAAGGATGATAAAATCATTCCTTATAAGAGAATGGTTGATGAATTTAAGAAATAATTTACATACATCACATTCCAGCAGGTCCCGAGGACACAGAATAGAGCAATTGATGCCACGACTACATTAGCATCCTCACAACCACAAGAGGAAGATTTCCGCTATGAGTTCCTAGAGGAAGAACTTCATTTCCTTGCCTAAAACTCCCCAGACTCCCACATGGTCTTTTCTATAATAGGATGGGAATCTTCCCAATATAAACATGTCTACACCTACCTTTTCCATCAGGTCATCCCTGATGCACTTACCCGCAATGAACGTCGACACCTTATCCAAAATGCCTCATGGTATGTTCTCATAGCTGATGATCTTTAAAGGTGAGGACTAGATGGTACTTTTCTTAGGTGTCTAGAAAAAGAGGAGTCTAAACGTGCATTAGCTGAGGTCCACGATGGTATTTGTGGTTCTCACTCTAATGGTCTGACTCTAGACTGAAAACTGCTAAGAGCAAGGTACTACTGGCCACATATGGAAAAAGAGGCAGTAAGATATGCCAAAACATGTAAGAAATGCCAACTACATGGCAATCTTATACATTCTCTAGCAAGGGAACTAATTCCCTTTTATTACACATTGGCCCTTCCAATAGTGGGCATTCAACCTCATTGGTTAGATACACCCATCTTCTTCTAATGGACACAAATAAATCATCATCACCACTAATTATTTCACAAAGTGGGTAGATGTGGTCCCACTAATCAAAGCTACAGGCCAGTAGGTGGCCCTATTTATTTTGAATCATATTATCTATAGATATGGCATTCCTTTAGCCATTGTAACTGATAATGGAGGGTAGTTCAAAAATGCCAATATTGATTAACTTTGTGAGAAGTTCGAGATCAAACAACACTACTTTTCCATTTACTATCCATAAGGTAATGGACAGGCTAAGGCCTCCAATAAAAATTTGCCAAAAATCTTGCCTGGTAGTGTGAACAAATCTGAACAGGATTGACATCTGCAGATTAATCCTGCACTATGGGCATATCGAACAAGTATCAGAACACCTACTAGGAAACCCCCTTTTATCTTTTCTATGGATCAGAAGCAGTATTACCCATAGAAGTATAACTCCCATCTTTGAGGGTTTCTCTATGAAGACTTATCATAGATGAAGATCACAGAGTCTCCAAGTTGTAAGAACTAGAACTATTGGATGAATGTCAGCAAATAGCATTCGATCACCTTAGAGCTTACCAGGAAAAAATTTCTAGAGGTTATAAAAAAAAGGTAAAACCAAGAGAGCTTCATGTGGGAGACCTAATATTGAGAGAAAACCCCCATAATTAGTCACATAGAGAATAAGAGGGGAAATTTGAACCCAATTGGCTGGGTCCTTATATCATTACTACAGTATTTGGCTCTAGAGCCTATCAACTCTCCACACCCAAAGGAGAACACCTTCGGGAGTCCATCAACACTCTCCATCTAAAGAATTTCTACACCTAAGGCATTCTCAGTGATTAGAACCATGTACATACTTATGATCCTAAAAAAATGATCTTCTTGGTGAAAACCTAGAAATAGGTGCCTTGATGCATCAATCCAAAAAAAAAAAGATAAACGTAAAAAAAAAAATACAAAAAATGAGAAAATACAAAAAAATTGAAAAAGAAGAAAAAGTGCCTTGGTGAAAACCTGGTAAATAGGCACCTTGGTAGCAAAAATAGAATCTCTGCCAAGTAGGTGAAAACCTAGTAAACAAGTGCCTCTTGTACTTTATGCTCCATATATCAATGCTTAGTCTTGGAAATCCTTTGCTTCAGTTTGTACATAAGCTTTCAGCCACTTTCGTGACACTTTGGTTCTTCTGAGAACCCTCCTGGCTTGAAATCAATCCATAGTCTTAGTTTGGGGGAAATTGAATTGGATTTGTCTTGACAGTATGAGTCAATTCAGTCATCTCCAATTGATGTTTGTTACCATGGGTCATGGGTTCCTAATTTGATCGTATCTTTGGATTATACCAGAGTCAATAATCTTTTCATTTCTGAAGGACATCTCGCTACTGATGAAATAGGTGTTTCTCAACACCCTAAGAAAAAGTGTTTCTTAACACTATCCTTGGACGCGTCTATGTTTCTCAACACACATTGGATAATGCAAATGTAAACAACAGATCGATAGCACTCAAACACATCGCACTCAACACCTCATACACATACACATTTGACAACTTTGAAACTGGATGAAATATGATAAACTTCTCTTTGTATGTTGTCTATTCTCATTGATTTTCATGAATCTTTTCTTTGTCTACTGCTTGTTGGTGTGGTCCTGATGATCCTACAATGTCAAATAAATAGGGTGTATGTGATAAGAGCTCCTGCATTAAGGTGGAAAAGCCTCACATCCCTCAATATTTTTTACTTGCACACCAAGGTGAGGTCGAAACGATCTCCTTGATTGTTATTTCTCTTCTTTTTTATGCAAGATCACACTCATGGTTATCTTGGCTTTGAATGCCCTGATACTGGTGTACTCTTGCAACACCAACTCAAAACAACATTCAGGTTATCTTGACTTTTGTTCCCTAAGGCTTACATTAGATTCTCATATCTTATCCAATGAAAATCATATTCATATTCTTATGCTCGCAGTGGCTCCAGTAAGGATTGTATCAACTCTGATGTTCCAAAAATGCTCGATGATGAAAATTTTCAAAGCTAAAGGTTTAGTGACTACACTTTAGGTTGCATTCATGTTAGTCTTGCATCTGCATCTGCATGGTGTTGAAATCTAAATAATATCGATATCTTCCTCCAATGTGAAGGATCTGAGGTTCTTATCGATCAATCTTCCTTTTACCAAGTGGTTATTTGTGCATTGATTGACATAAAAATTTCACTCCTGGCTAATTCGACTGTCCTGATTCCATTTTCAGGATCAAAATAAAAATTTGAAATCATTTTACTTGTCATTTTCAACATTTGAATTTTCTGTCAACTGTAGCTAACCGCTTGCACAATCAGTCTTTTGGAATCCAACCAATAGAAATCTCTTGTTCTTTTCTTCTATCCAATCCTCCTGTCATCAATTTTAGTCAAATCTGGTCAACATGACCTCCCATCAAGTACAAATTCTATCCTAACCACTTAGCACCTATTTCTAATCATATCAGCTTCTTCTTTCATCATGTTATCCATCGAATTGCTTTTGATCACTTGGGCACCTAGCCATATTTTGATTTTTCTCCTGAGGGGATAGGATCAGGACATCAACATTCCAGTGATCACATCCTCAATCAAGACCTCATTGCTTGGGGCATCTTAGCTTCAATGCATAAAATCAAGTTGAGATAATCTTAAAATAAAGGCAACCTAATCAATAGTCTTATACAGTGGTGAATACACTTGAAACTAGATAAGATCAATCTTATATGAGTTGTTCATTATTGAAACCAGATACATTGATCAAATTGGCTTCATCACTTCAAATCAAGTCAATTTTCTTGCTAATCAAATCTCTTAACAGTAATCAGTTTCATTGCTTCAAATCAAACTGGTTATTCATTCAAACCAATCAAAAGTTTTAAGAGTTCTTGATAGATGCCCAGTTTCATCACTTCAAATCAAACTGAGTATTCTATTTTATATCTTTTGTTCTATCTATGTCCAATCAATCTCAGAGTCGGTCTTCTTCAAAATAATGGTTTCATCACTTCAAATCAAATTGTTCTGAGTCTTCTCACTAATAGGTCTTTGAATCAATGCACTGATCGCACATCAATTCAAAGAGGGACAAATGTAATGACCTAAAAGTGGTCACCTAAACCCTAGACCCATATTCTTAGTCTCATATCAAGAAACCCTAATCTTGATAATTCTAAGTCCTAAACCAAACAGGAAATTCATCAATTTCAAGCTAATCTAACCTGAATCCTAGGTCCTAATTAATCATTGTACTTGATTAATTAAAAATGCATATGATGTCATCAATTGATTTTTGGATTAAAATGTGCATTTAAAATTAATTAAATCTTTAAAAATGCATATGATGTCATCAACTGATTTTTGAATTGGAAATAAATCTATTTTATTCAGTTAATTTATTATTATCTTTTCTCATTTTGGAAACAATGTTTAACTGAAAATAGATTTTGGAAGTTTAAAATAACTGCTTAGTCAATTCAGTCAACTGAATCTTTAGACCAATCATCATCTTTGCACATGGATTGTGCCTCTTCAATCAAATCTAAGCCACTCTTTTCTTTTAATCTCGGTTGTCGATTTGACAAAGATTTTCTATAAAAGAGAGCTTCATTTCCTTCACAAAGGATCCAAGTTTTAAGCTAATTTTATTTTGCAGTTTTCATTTCTTAATCTTTCAAGCATTGTAGCGTTTAATAGCTTTTTGATTGAATAATTGTTAGTTTACTGTCAATCATGCAAACCATAATCTAGATTACATTTCAATTTGGTGTTTTAAAAAGAACAAAAAGAATTTTAAATTGGTGTCATAAAATCAATCTAATTAGCTTGGGATCAATCCTACATTTTCATATCATTTAGGATCTAGTGTAGTCACTATTCTTGCAATGACCTGAGAGCAAGATTCAAACTCCTTCCTACTAGAAGGCAATGAGTCATTTTCGGTTAGTTTAGATAGTTTTTGCATTTTGATTTCATGTTTTCTAGCAAGCTAACCACATAAAGATTCATTGAAGTGTGTGTGTTTGCAACTGCAGGTACTTACCCAAAACCATGCATACACTTGCATATGGGTGGAGGGGAGAAGGGGTGAGCTTGATGAACTATAACTGATTGTATGTTTGAAGATGATAAGTTGATTATCACTGAGCTACAAAAGTGAATGCAATACATTAAATTAGTTAATGTATTGTATTGTCATTGATGTCAACTTGACATGGTCTGATTGTTCAAAAAAATATTGTCATTAACCTTAAAGATCTAAAAAGACAAAGTTTATGTCATTGGTAATGTATACACCGAGTGATGGTTCATAGTGTATACCAAGAAAAGCAGTTTACTGTGAACACCGAGCAAAGTAGTTCATAGTGTAAATTGAGCAAGTGACTACCGAGCAGAACTGAAGTTGATGCCCGAGCATAACTGAAGTCATTGACTGAGAAAAACTGAATTCTTTGACTGAACTAACTGGAGTTAGAAAATCATAAAACTACTTAGCTGGTAGAGCTATATTTAGAGTCAACTAATTGATTATTTTATTTTCATCGATCAGATAGGCTAAAGATAAGAAGGAGATTTAAAGCTAGTTTTATTCATAGTTAACAAGGAGAGATTTGTGGAATAAAACTAAAGTAGAGCTTTACAGAATAAAGCAAAGAATGGTGGGATTTGTGGATCAAGAAGTGATCTACGATGAAAACAAGAAGATTGAATGGTGAAATCATGTATATATAAAGAGACAAGGAATTCATTATGAAAAGAAGAATAATGAGTATATTTTGTGTGAAGAAAGAAGTCTTCATGCAGATCTGATCATACAGGCTGAAGAACAGAGCCAAGAAATTCTACAGACACTGAGCAACATAAGCAAGAGCATTCACCGAGCAGAAGAAAGAAAGAGAGCAAAGGAACAAAAGAGCATATTGATCAGAGAGGTATTTTGGATTAATAATAGATCTAAATATTTGCAAGTTAAAGTTGTATTGTTGAATATATCATTCATTGTTTTAGTTTAACCATTGATTCAAAAAATATCTTAACTGAGTGGGATTTAACAATCCTTATTGTATTGATATATTCAAGAGTATCAAAAGGTTTTCATGTTAACAACATAGTGAGTGCTAGGTCAAACGATAAAATATTGGTTTTAAATCCTCTAACATGGTCGCACTTAACAGTGTGTTTGTAACCTTTAACAGGGTTGGCTCTTCATCGAGCTCACTTCAGAAGAATAAAAATTTTGGGTTATCGGTCCCAGGTGGTTTTTCCCTTAGTAGGGTTTCCACATTAAAAATCTATGTTAAATTTGTATATGGTTCATTGCTTTGATGTTTTGCTTTACACTTTACTAAACTAGATTCATCGGTAAACAATAAGTTTATTTGCTGCTATTCGGTAAAGTCTCCGAAAAGATAAACAATCACTAGTAGAATTTGGCAAATATATGACTAAGTGACTAAAAATTTTAGTCACGTGACTAAAATTTTTAGTCACATGACCAAAACTGATCATATTTAGAAAAAAAATGACTAAGTAAGTGACCAATTTGGTCATCAGGTAAAATCACAACTAAAATGACTAAATAAATGACCAATTTGGTCATCGAGTAAAATGACTAAATAAATGACCAATTTGGTCATCAGATAAAATGACCAAATAAATGACTAAATAAATAGTTTGAGGGGTACATTCAAATATTGTTGATACATATGTTTAATTTTTAGGCAAGGTTGAGCTAGCCAAAAATTTATTCATGGTCAGAAGCATGTGCCAAGCGTGGCTATTCATCATGTGTTAATTTATTGCTAAAAGTTTGAATTTAATTATCTGTTATATTATTCAGATACATTTATCAAATACGTTCAATGTTCTCTTCTCTTCTCAAAGAATCCCAACAAATAGGATGCGCTAAAACCACCTCAAAATTTTCTAATACTTATGCACAAATGTCCTAGTAGTCATGTGAACTTATATGAGTACCAATCAGTTTGCACAACTCTTTCAATTGAAGTTTCAAAAATCTGATTAATACAATATGTGTGAACAACTATTGATT
>MU225371.1:24820-35677 GCA_018584345.1 Thuja plicata
TGTAAGTGGAAAAATTAGATGGTGAGTTGAATTGTTTGTGTGAAAAGATTAACACATTGATTAAACATATTCATAATGCATATAGTTTTTACACACAACAAATTGAATTTGCATTTTAATAGGAATACATGTTATCCTACAATCTCAATGTTTTTCAATGATAGGAATCCAAGTTTTGGTAAGAGGTTTCATAATGCATCTAAAATATCAACTAGATGACAATACAATATTTATGAGCTAATATTTGACATTGTAGGTACTATTCAAAGGAGAGCTTTCAGGTATGGTAGTTATTTTTGTTTTGCTAGATCATTTGATTTATAGATAGAATTTTTAATATTTTAATATTTTTTTATGATTGCCTTGTTATATTTTTAACAATTAGCACATCTTTCATACTAGAAACAATAGGAGTTAAAATATTTGCATTGGAAAAATTAAAACACTACCATGGAAAGATAAAAACAATTTAAAATATTTCCATTGAAATTGATTGTAGCATGCATGTTAGATAGAGTACTGAATTTTGTATTAGAAACTATGTACTGTTATGTGACAACAATTGTATATGCATTGCAAACACAAGACATTATGAAAATAAATCAAATCAACAAAAAAAATGCAATGACCTAATCAAGAAAAAGAAAAACAATTATGAAAAATGTTTTTTATAGACTATAATTTAATGATAGTAAGAACAATGATAACAACACTATTATTAATGTTCAAGAAAATATTATGAGGGCTAATTAATTAGATTTGTAAGCATTCTGGAGCATATTTTAATTCAACTACTCTACTTTCAATGAAAAGATTAGTAAAAGGAAATATATTATAAATATATTAATAGATGATCAATATATATTATTTAAAAAAAAAAAGGAATATGTCGTCACTCTTTCGACGACCATCTAATAGATCAACGAAATGCTTTGACTAGAATGCTACAGTCTCAACGCATTTTGACTTGGCTATTTCGACATCCATAAAATAGATCAACAAAATGCTTCGACCAAAATGTCAAAGTCTCAATACATTCTAATGTCTCTATTTCGACGATGATGACAATGATCAACGAACTAATTTGACCAGAATGCCATAGTCTCAACGCATTATGATGTCGATAGTTTGACGACGATGAAAATGATCAATGAATTGCTTCGACCGGAATGCCATAGTCTCAACACATTCTGAAGTTGATATTTTGACAACAATCAAAATAATCAACGTACTGCTTCGACAAGAATGACACAGTCTCAAAACATTCTATTCAAGACATTGAGTGTGTATATTTCTATTCAGTTTCTCTTTCATCTTTCAAACTTATTCATGTTCTTTTTTTCACTTAGTTCCACTTCATATTTCATTGGCTATGTAATTTGATGTCAACAGATCAAAATTTGGAAAGTTGGATGTAGAATTCAATACATAGTATGTGAAAGGTTTTGTCCATTTGTTGGGGAGCTGAATAGTATTTTATTGCAATTAGAATATAAATGGTCTAAAGCTTTTTTTGCTCCTTCGTTCTTAGAAGAAGAAAATTGAGACCGTATAGATGGTTTTAAGAATTTTGGTTTCGGGTAGAGGCACATTGTTGTAAAAGGACTTGATACAGTAATGGAGAAATTGAAATAACATTGTGTTCTCCGTTTGATTTTAGTTGTTTGTTAAAATTAATGAAAATACATAATTTGGTCATCTCCAATTTGTGTTTCTTTTAGTTATATGAATTAGTATTTGTTAATGTATATTTATGTTGAAATTCGTGTGATATTTTTAATGGGGTTTCCCAAGTATAGATTAAATTATGTTCAATAGATTACAATGTTTTGAGGAATCAACTTGCATTAAGAAGAAGGGCATTGTGTTTGACCTGCTTGCACATTTATGTCACACATAAAAATAAATTAGTGCCAAACACATAGATATCAAGCCATTGAAGGAATATACATCATTTTTTTGTGGTTAGACTTTGTTGCCTTGTGGAAAAGACACCAATCAATTTTAACTCCAAGGAAAATATCAAAGGAGTTTGTTTGATAACCATTTCATTTGCATCCATTTGATGATAAAAAATAACTATCACAAAGCTGGATATGAGCAAATACCATTGAGAAAACATTACTCTTGACATAATTTGATTCATAGTGGTTAATTCATTGATTTAATATAATGATTACAATGATGACAAATTTTTAGCAACATTTTTCAAAGTTGCAATTTTGAGAAAGATGCCAACACTACCAACCTCCAAGGATTTAGGAGTGATCTACAACATGCCAAGAACCTATACTAAGGCTACTAAAACATAAAATTCGACCTAAGGACAAGAAATAGCTAAAAGAGACTAGACTGGTCTAACATGGTTTTAGGCACCCTTAAGGTTTATAACTTACCTTAGGGTCCTTCACCTTACAAAATAGATCCACACACACACATGCTAGGGTGATCCAAAAATCACACCTTATTACAACAAAATAGAAGCTGCAAGATGTGCCCTGCACCATACTCCCCGTGGCAAAAGCAACTCAAGTCTCTTGAGTTGGGAGGTCTTCAAGTGTATAGCATGTCTTCTGAATGTCTTCAGGGGTCATCCAGGTAGCATCTTCAATGGGTTGATTTTTCCATTTGACTAAGTACTCATAGTAAGTGTCCCTCCTAGTCTTCTTGTTCCTATCTCTTATCTAGAATTCTTTCAATCTCAGGAGGAGTTGCTTGGGGCATGTCTTTGAGTGGTTTGAGTGTAGGAGGCTCTGAAGTACCTAAAGGATCATCAGTACTAACAAAACTGTTATAAGGATAGATGTCTGCAACATTAAAAATAGAGACAAACCGATTTGAGAAGGTAGATCAATCTTGTAGGCATTATTGCCACATTTCTTCAAAATCTAGAAAGGGCCAAGATTTTTTCATCATAAGCTTTGTATATTTCTCCTTGGGTAGTCTCTCTTTCTTGAGGTGAATCATCACCAAATCTCCCACTTTGACCTGTAAGTCTCTCCTATTTTTGTCAGCTCGTTCCTTATACTTCTCAGTGGTATACTGCAATGTGGTCTACACTTGTTCATGAATGATCTTCGTTACTTCAACAAAGTCTTCTTCTAGGGCACTTCTTTTATCCATGTCTTTGATGTCTCTGAGTTCCAATACCCCTCTAGGGTGAGTTCCATATACAATCTTAAATATAGTCAAACCAGTACTCCTATTGACTAAATAATTGAATGATAATTCTGCTTGTGCTATGATAGCATCCCAAGTGGCTCCATTTTCTTGGGTAAGGCATCTTAAAAGGTTTGCAAGGGACCTATTTATAACCTCTATCTGATCATCAGACCGTGGGTGATATGCAGATGACAATGAAACAGCGGTCCCTAGTTTCCTCCATAGTGTTCTCCAAAAATGTCCTAAAAACGTAGGATCCCTATATGATATGATTGACCGTGGCAGTCCATGAAGTCTTACAACCTCTCTAAATAATAACCCTGCTATGTGAGATGCATCATGATTTGTTCTACAAGGAATGAAGTGTGCCATTTTAGAAAATCTGTCTACTACAACATAAATACTGTCGAATCCAAATTTGGTCTTTGAAAGACCTAGGCCAAAGTCCATACTTACTGAATCCCAAGGTTTTGAAGGGATGGGTAAAGGAGTGTACAACCCTGCATTGGAGGTGTGCCCTTTGGCTTGTTGACAAACTGAACAACTTTGCACAAAGATCCTGACATCTGTCAACAACTTGGGCCAGTGGTAGAACCTTCTAACAAGTTCCAATGTTTTATCCACTCCAAAGTGACCAGCTAAGCTTCCACAATTCTTTTCTTTGATAATGTTTTCCCTCATGGATCCTTTTGGGACAGACAATAAACTACCTTAGAAAAGTAGACCATCCTGCATAAGAAATTCTGAGAAATCAGTGTGGTATATGTTTGTCATCTCAGAGAAAATTTGGCAAGCCTCTTTTAAATCCTCATCCATAGCATACATATCCTTCATAGCATGAACTCCAACACTCTCCAATTGAATGGTTTGGATGGTTAAGTTTCTTCTACTAAGAGCATCAGCTACTTTGTTCACAATCCCTTTCTTATGCTTGATAGAAAATGTATAGGAATGCAAGAATTCCATCCATTTCACATGTCTGTGATTAAGTTTCTCTTGTCTATTAAGAAAGCTAAGTGCATGATTATCAATAAAGACTACAAATTCCTTGGGCAATAAATAATGCTTCCATTTCCTAAGTGATTGAACCATTGCATACATTTCAAGATCATAGGTTGAGTATTTTTTCTTAGCTTCATTGAGTTTCTCACCAGAAAGGGCAATCAACCTCCCTTCTTGGCTCAAGACTCTCCCAATGGCTTTATTTCTTGCATCACATTCCACTGTAAACACCTTGTGAAAATACGGTAGGGCTAAGATAGGTTTCTCTGCAATCTTTTTCTTCAACAACTCAAAGGACTCATTAGCTTCATTAGTCCATGTAAATATGCATTTTCTTCCACCTTTAATGGTATTGATAATGGGAGCACATATGCCACTAAAATTTCTGATGAATTTCCTATAAAAGCTACACAAACCATGGAAAATTTTTACCTCTGAAGGAGTAGTAGGATGTGCCCAATTGAGGATGGCTTCAACTTTGGAAAGATCCATCTTGAGACTGTTCTTGGAGATCACAAAACCTAAGAACACAAGTTCTTCTTGAAGGAATACACACTTCTCTATGTTTATTTTCAACTGTTCCTCATGAAGTTTCTTCATCACCATGTCCAAATTCTTGAGGTGATCTTCTCTTCTCTTGCTAAAGATCATAATGTCATCAAGATATACAACAACAAATTTATTGAGAAAAGGCTTCAACACTTCATTCATTAGTCTCATAAAAGTGCTTCGGGCATTTGAGAGACCAAAAGGCATCACAATCCATTCATAGATGCCTTATGTGGTCTTGAATTTTTTCTTCCATTCATCTCCAGCTCTAATCTTAATCTGATGGTAACCACTCTTGAGATCTATCTTGGAGTAATAGCTTGCATCCCGTAAACATTCCATAAAATTGTCTATTCTAGGCATAGGAAACCTATATCTAATGGTTATCCTATTGATTTCCCTAGAATCCGTACATAGTCTCCATGTGCCTTATTTCTTGGGTGCTAGGACTATAGGGACTACGCAAGGAATCACACTTTTCCTAATGAGACCCTTTGAAAACAATTCTTCAATCTTCCTTGCTATCTCTTCATTCTGTTCAGGGGGCATCTTGTATGCTTCTTTGTTAGGAAGGGTGGCCCTTGGTATGAAGTCTATGAAGTGGCTCACTTCTATTTCAGGTGGCAAGGACTCTGGTGTACTTTCATCTATGATACCCTTATACTGGTCTAACAGTGCTTTGATCTCCTTGGGGCCTACATCCCTAGTGGGGCCCTTGACCTTTGGATCTTTCAATGGTGTCTTTTTAGGCCTTACTAATAATGCATAACAAGGTGTATCCTTTTCTTTTAACACCTTCATGAATTGTTTTTCTCCTATATGCAAGACACTACTAGTAACATGTTTTTCTTTCTCACTGTCCAGGAGTGGATTCATCACATATTCAACACCATCCTTAACTATGGTATACACATTAGACTTTCCATCATATTTGGCATCTACATCAAATTTCCAAGGTCTTCCTAATAAAAAATGACATGCATCCATCTCTGTGATATCACATAGAACCCTATCTGTATACTCTCCTATCTTAAAATCTACCCATACTTGTTCATTGATGATGGTTTGTTTCTCTTTTGTCAACCAAGAAGCTTTGTAAGGGAAAGGGTGAGGGATTACATGCAGTTTTAACTTATTAACTAACTCCCTAGATGCAATGTTATTAGTGGAGCCAGATTCAACTATAACTTTGCATACCTTGTTATCGCCTTGTAGCTTGTTCTGAATAATGACTTGCTCTGAGGTGGTTCTGCATTAGTAGGTACTCTTAGGAGTGTCCTTTGCATCATGAGGCATTCTCCTTGTTCTGGATTTGCGGGCCTTGAAGTTACAGAGTGGTAAGAGGACACACTTTGACTGTCATCTTCTTGGGTGAGTTGTACTCTTCTCTTCCCTCCTTGTCTTCTTGTGCCATTATTCTCAGGGCATCTAAGGGATTGGTCTCCAACTTGATTGCAAGTAAAACATTTCCCAGTGAAGACACTAGGTCCTCTTCCACCAAATCTACCTCTGTTGTTTGATCTCCTACCTCTGAAGTTGCCTCTTTTACTGTGATCTCCTTCTGAATCATGGTTATTAAACTCTCCTTCAATTCTTTGGAATGGTTCTCTACCATTGAACCTACCTCTGCCTCTGAAATTACTCCCTCTACCTCTGTTGTTTTGTTCTCCTCTCCTTTTCTTCTTTTCTTCAATTTTCAGTGCCATTTGAAAGCACTTATGTAATGATTAAGGGTTGAATAGACTCATTTCATCTTGAATGCTATACTTCAATCCATTGAGATACCTTGTAATCTTGTGCTTCTCACTCTCAGGGACTTTGGCATTTAAGGTCATTCTATGAAATTCTTCAGTGTACCCACTCACATCAAGGTCTTTTTGTCTTAGATTTTGCATCTTTTTGTGGAGGGTGATCTCATAGTCTTTTGGTACAAACTTTTTTTTTTTAATCTCTGCCAACATCCTTTTCCATGTTGAGATAGGGTTCTTCTCTTCCTCAATCCTTTCATTTTGTAGAAGATTCCACCAGCTTGAGGCAGGGCCTTTCATTTTGGATTTATCCACCTTGACCCTCTGATTTTCAGGGACATTGTCACACTCAAAGTAATTCTCTAAAGATTCAACCCAATCCATACATTATTCCAGGTTCATTTTCCCACAAAACATGGGAATGTCAGATTTTTGATCTCTCCTTCCAACTCTTTCAAGAGCTTCAAGGAACTAAGCTTGTTCTGTTGGAAATACAAGATACTGAGAGGGGGGGGTGAATCAGATCTTAAAACTTTTATCTCTTAAATAAAATTGATCCACAATCATGCATAAATATAATTTATCTATCAACTAGTAGCATCCATAACATAAAATAAATAACTCAAGACACATAATTTTGGTAACCCAAAAACCCAATAAGGTAAAACTGGGGTGGGGATGACACCCACAAAATCCTCACTACTGCAGCAATAAAGTGTGCCCATTAAAGCTACAAAATTTGATCACAACTTGTGATCTACCTGATTAAAGGTCTTCCCGGTTAAGAGCTATAGATTATTACAGTCTACCTTGTAAAAGGATTTAAACTTACAAAAAATTAAGCACTCGGCTAAGAGATTTAGAAAGGTCTGTTAGAACCACTCTGTTAAGAGATTTCACCTACCACACTTGTAAGAATGTCTCAAAATTTGATCCTTCGATATGAACTCAGATGCTGATGGCGAATATCCTCTTTCCAATACCTTCTCTAATCTAATAATCTGATATAAATTTACTCGGTTGCTCACTGCTTTGTTTCTCTGCTAGATCTATGCTTCTTATTCAAAATAACCCTTTGCACATCTCTCATGTATGCACACACACCATACACAATTAGGGTAAGAAGCAATCTTATATACCTTACAAATCTGGCATTGAGATCTAGATCAACGATCAAGATCAAATACTTATGCCACTTGGCCATTCCAATTTTCTGATTGGTTCCATGCCACCTATTGGATCAAAAGATTTAATGCGTAATTAACTCTGTTGAAAACATTAAATACTCAAAAAAGTCGGCCCAAAATAGTTTACCTTCAAGTTTGTGTCATTCCTGACATGTATGACAAAACTATATTTCTTGGCATATAAAGACTCTGGCGCTCGACATGAACTGATCAACTTCACCCATCTTCTGTGTAACTCAACAACTACTATCTACTCGGCAATGACTACTGCTCGGCCTATACTGGATAGCTCGGTCGCAGTGATGACCGACTAACCTACCTAGATAAATGACTAAGTGTGGGACACTAATGATCAACAAAACTTAGAGATCAACATGTTCTTCCTTTCATCCTGCCCTATGTCTTCTTCTTCTTCTTCTTCTTCAGAATCTCTTTCCTCCTCCTCTGTTTAGAGGTCTTTCAACTTCTTTATCTCTTTTTCCTTCTTATTGTTCTTGGCTACTTGTTCCCTAACAATTTTATCCAATTCCACATTAGTGATTCTTGTGGGAACTTCTTCTCCTGAAGTGTCTTCTATCCTATCACCCATCTTCCACTTCTTCCAAAGTCTTAAGCCTGCTCTGATACCACCTGATGCAGAGTGCACTGCACGAAGACCTAGGTAGACTCAAACTCTTATTGGATACCTCAAACTATCTGACCAAGCACTCAAATCCCACACTTGTCTTTCTAGGAGGTTTAAAAACTTTCTCAAGAGGCCAAGTCACTCTTCAAATCTCACATTGGCTTCCCAAACCAAAACACCAAACTCTACAATTTTGCCTTTAGGGACACAATCCCTAAACCCAAGCCAAAGAGTAAAAATATTCACCAGAGACTTTAACTGATCAATCTAAGGGATGGTATACTTTACTTAGACCCTAAGGGTTGAGGATCTACCAATGGATTCAGTTCTATAGACCCAAGGTTAGCCAAACACTAACTGGTCTAGATTATCTTGTAGCCCTGTCCAGAGGGTTTTTTGAGCATAACTTTCTATCACAGAAGGATCTAACTGATTTGAAGTGAATTATAGATACCATTTATGGAGTATTGAAAACCCCCAAAGCCTTATAACTTCACTCTACTCTTGCACCACTAAACTCTTGCAAAACTCACATGCCTAAATAGCTAGGTTAGGCTTGGATTAATAAGCAAGTGGTCTAAGGTGGGTTCACAGAATGAACACAAGGACTTGGATAGTTTCCTCTATCCTAAAATGACCTAGATCCACCATTGGTTCAACCCTTGTAACCATATAACTCACATGCATGTGAGTGTACCCAAAAAGTGGGCTAATTACATAGGGATAATTAGCCTAGGGCTTTGTCTTAAAATTCATGCAACCAACGTTGAGCTTCTGAGCCTTTGGAATCTTAAAATGCATGACCCTAGCTTGTATTTTCTAAGTGGCCGAGCAGATCCACTGGATAAATCCCAAGTTAAGGTCACATATTTGGAGCAGACCCAGTAAAGTAGAGATTCTCAGACAGTGACCACACAAAATACTCTAACTCCTATGTAACTTCACAAAAATGAATGAAACCAATTGGAATGTTAAATTAACTCAAGCATCACAAAGTTTTGTAACTGGTCTCACCAAATGAATCTGTACTAGGTCGTACACACACCAAATAACTCATAAAACTCTTCTATTTCCTTCTCTGAACATCAAGCTCCGTACACATTGACTTCTTACCTTCCTCGAAGGAATAAGGACATCAAATACCATCATCTTGGCATTACTGATGCTCCAAGAAGTTGGTGTGGTCATTTCAAATTGATTTGTCACTCCTCGAGCAACATTTTGCAAAAAGACAACCTTTTAGCAACATTTGTCAAAGTTGCAATTTTGACCAAGATGCCAACACTACCAACCTCCAATGATTTAGGAGTTATCTAGAACATGCCAAGAACCTATACTAAGGCTACTAAAACATAAAATTCAACCTAAGGACAAGAAATATCTAAAAGAGACTAGACTGGTCTCATATGGTTTCGGGCACCCTTAAGGTTTATAACTTACCTTAGGGTCCTTCACCTTCCAAAATAGACCCACACACACACACACGCTAGGGTGATCCAAAGGATTGACACCTTATTACAACCAAACTAAAATCAAAATAGAAGTTGCAGGAGGTGCCCTGCACCAATCGGGGAAGTGGAAAATTAAACAAATTGGTGACTTCTTTAATTTTAGAAGAGTAAGTTATGTAATTTAAATTATCACTTAATTATGGTGATAATAACAATGAAGAATATTTTTTTATCATATAATGTTATTATGTAATTAAACTTAGAGAACAAGAATAATTAAATAATAGAAACTATTTAATTAGTTTTTAGAAGAATGATTAAGAAATCGTGACATAATATTAATTAAAAGCTAAATAGTTAAACAATTAATTAAAAAATTTCAATTATTGGATTTGGGGGGAAATAATGTATTTGAAATTTAAATTAGGAAGGACACAAAATAATTAAATAATAAAGATTATTTAATTAATTAGGATGAACATTAGTAAATTATCGCACATAGACAACAATAATTTTTTTAGTATCTATAGTCTCTTCTAGAGACTCTAGTGGCTGAGTTCATGTCCTTTGGACCAACCCGTGAGAGAGCTTGCATTCTTGGTGGTATGGATGGTTCATCTTGGTTTGAATAAATTCTTAGAGAAGTTATTGCCATACTCCTCCCTTGTGATGCATGGTGGGAGTATGAATCTTTTCACTTTGTGGATCATGAGGCACACATGAATCATTGCTCTTTAATATGAGTGATATCTACATGAAGAGAGCAAGTTGCCGCTAAGTTTTGAGATTCATTTTTGGACAATAGCTTAATGGTATGATAGCATGATGGATGAGATATGTGGTATCGATATGTTTTATGTATTTATTTACAACTCTAGGCATGGTCATAGTTATATCAGAGTAGAGCCTTAGAAGCTTGATGGAGATTTGTGCAACATTGGCGGATTTATTCAGCCTACTTCCAAAAGAGCTAAGAATGTAGTACCTATAGTCATGATGCACCATCTAGACTTCAACAAATATGCATATTAGCATCCACATTTGGTTTGGGATTCGAGAACTCCTTAGAGGGTGATTCGTTTGATGAAATTCTTGAGGGGAAGCAATCTTTGAGCCAAGAGGACTGTAATGTC
>MU225371.1:60432-71962 GCA_018584345.1 Thuja plicata
TCTTTATACCAAGTTGTATAATTATGCACTCTACGCTTGTACAGGGTTTTACATTTATGAAAATATATATAAAGTTGTTATTACATGTTGTATTTCTACTCTCCATGATGCTGTATTTCTACTCTCAGCGACAAGGTTGACAACGACAAAGTGAAGTTTACCTCTCTCAGCCGTTTGGATTGCAATGCAGTCGGAAAATTTCTTTCGCCCGCGCAGAGATGCAAAAACCCCGACACCGCTATTGAACAATGACAACGTTTTCTCTTTTTTTTTTGCCTTATATCCCGTTAACGTCGCAATTGCGACGTTGTCGGGTTATAATTGAAAAAAAAAAGCCAAAAACACTTAACATTTGGCCCCCGTCGCAAATTACTGTCGCAATTTCACCCCAAATGTATTAGTGTGAGGTGCAACCTAGACTAGGGACACTGGCACTAAGAGAGATACTGCAGGATGACCTTGTCATGGGGAGAGCTATCCCATGGGAGGATCTCATTAGTGTGTACGGACCCACACATAGATTGCTAGTGGTATTAGCATGCTTCCTTGGTTGCTATTTGATGCCCGATTATGGACAACACGGTTTTGAGTGTGGCTGGGGCAGGATGCTACAATAGATGTTAGCCCGACCGATGAGATACTGATGGGGACAGTGTATGTTATCCCACATATATCATGAGATGCATGAGATCGTCTATTGAGAGGCAAAGAGTATGGCAGTTAGGGTATTTGTTTTACAAGTATGGTCATGGGAGCATCTTCCTATGACTCGGCTGATATGTAATGATTTGAGGCAGCCTTTAGAGCCATATATATGCAGGTACAGGGGTATGATTACTCAGCCAGTGCTGGGTAAGATAGATCAGTGGCGAGCCCAGCTTGATGACCTAGCAGTAGTAGTATGGAGACCATGGAGATTGACCGAGCCATGGGATGATGCCGCAGAGCAGCTGAGTTACATGTTTTGCTCACGGGCGATGATTGGTCGCGCTATTACTGTGATTGAGAGATTCCCACAGAAGCGGGTATGGCGGTAGTTCGGTCGACCACAGGATATCTCACAAGAGTATACTGCATATGCTCGATTTAAAGATGAGTTGAGGAGAGGTTGGCTGACGAAGCTAGATCAGGGACGGACCATGATCGACATACGAGCATTGGTCCCGATACAGTGGGATTACCTGAGGGATGTGGCAGATGGCGGCATGACCACATAGTATCAGGAGCACTTTATGACCCATCCATTCCCCATATTTACAGATCCAGTCAGTATGGCAGGTCGAGGACAGGTAGTACCCCCACATGTTGTCCAGCAGCAGGTTCCTTTGGCTCCACCACAGCCAGTGCCTCGACCTCGTACCGTGCAGGTGGACATACCTGCGCGCGAGATGAGGATAGATCCTAGTACGAGTAGCAACAAGAAACAGAGTCAGAGGAGGAGGACGGAAACAGTTGGAGGACGTACAGGAGCAGGCTGAGTAGCAGGAGGTCCCACAGGAGGACCCTATGTAGGAGGGTCAGCCTGTACAGGAGCCGGGACAGGGTGATGCACCACCACAGGCATAGGAGGCCCTACGAAGAGCTAGAGAGAGGGTCAGGTAGCTGACCAGACAGGTTGGAGATTTGATGGTACAGGTAGCTGTGCGAGATGCACAAATTTTAGATAGAGACTGAGAGATACATGATCTCTGAGGGCAGCTGCGGACAGCTCAGGAGGAGACCCGACACCAGACCACCCGAGCGGCGTATTATTATGCATCTTATATAGGGGTGGTGCCTGATGAGGCATCACGGGTTGCCAGATTTTTGACATATGCCAGAGGGTCGGAGGGTGCACATGCACCACCTCCACCAGATATGCCTCCACCTCCACCTCCTCCAGGTGACAAGGGGGAAGGCCAGAGTTATTTTTTGATAGATTGAGAGATGAGATCATAGGATGTATCTGATGCGTTGGCATCCATGTATTTGTAGCACCATTTTGAGATAGATCGTGCTCGAGTAGCACCATTTTGTATTTGTATTGACACATTGGATATATGTATATGAGCTCTTCTTTTGGTATCATCACATGTGTCATGTTGTCTTTTATGAGATGTTTCCTATATGCTTAGATGGTTAGATGATTTAGAATGTATGCAAAATAGATGAATACATTTGGAATATATGTAAATGTATGAAATGCACATGTATGTAGATGCAAATATATATGTATGCAAATGATGGATGTGAATGCACTTATGAATATTGCAAATGTAATGTGTAGATGATAATGAGTTGTGAATGTGCAATGTATATGGTACTAACATCTCATGCAATACGACGAATGCTAACCAAAAGAACATGTGAAGAATTAAGAGCGAGGATCGAACACTTGTGTAGTTGTGAGGAAACCATGACAATGAAGAAGAACTCCCCAATGTATGAACCCAGGAGAATGCAATGAAGAGAACACCGAATCTCTGCCACAATGCAAGTCTAGAATGAAAATGCAATCCTATGCTAGATGCAATATGAAAGTGCAATTCTAGGACATGGTTGTGAGACCCATCGTAAAATCATCATCATTGAGCATTTTTTTTGAAACAACGAAGTCGATACAACCCTTACTGGTGCCACAATGCAACCATAAGGATATGAATATGACCTACATCAGATAAAATGTAGGAAATGAACGTAAGCACCAGGGCATAAAATCCAAGATGACCTGAACATTGTTTCCAGTTAATGTTGCAAGAGGACACCAGTATCAAAGCATTCAAAGCCGAGATAACCATGAGTGTGATCCTGTGTAAACAAACAGAGCAATAACAAACAGAACAATAACAGTCAAGGAGATAGTACCAACCTCACCATGGCGTACAAATAAACAAGATCGAGGGATGTGAGGTTGTTCCACCTTAGTGCGGGAGCTGTTATCACATACACCCTATTTATTTGACATTGCCAAATCATCGAGACTACACCAACAAGTAGTAGACAAAGAAAATATCAATGAAATTCATGAGAATAGACAACATACAAAGAAATATTCAATCATAGCTCAGCCAGTTTCAAAGTTTTCGAATATGTTCATGTTTAGAGGTGTTGAAAAACACCGTTGTGCTTGTGAGTGCATTATGCTTGATCGTTATCGATAGATGTTTACGTTTGAGATATCCGATGTGTGTGAAAAAACACAGATGTGTCCAAAGATAGTGTTAAAAAATACTGTTTATGGTGGTGTTGAAAAACACCAGTTTGTGTCAGTAGCGAGTTGTCCTTTAGAATTGACAAGATTATTGACTCAGGTGTAAACCAAATATGTGATCAAATGGGGGACCCATGCCCCCAAGTAGCGATTACTGAGTTGACGAATGTTTTGAGGACAAACTAGATTTGGTTTCCCCCAAGTGTATAGCATTGAACCAGTGTCAAGTCAGGAGGGTTCACAAAGGAACCAAAGTGTCGCAAAAGTGACTGAAAGCTATGTACAAGCTAAAGCAAAGAATTGTCAAGAATGAGTATCGATAGATAGAGCGTTTGAGTATAACTCCAAATTTAACGGATGCGAGAAATCTCAATTGTACAATGACAGTAGACAGACACAGTGAGAACCACTGGTGACTGACGCAAGAGGGATGCTCAAGGGAAGAGATCATAGGACTATCTAGACATTAGTAGGCAGACACAATGAGAACCACTGGTGACTGATGTTAGGGAGATTCTCAAGGAGAGAGAACTCAGTATAAGCTAAGCGATAGTAGGCAGACACAGTGAGAACCACTGGTGACTATCGTGAAGTAGATCCCAAAAGGTGATAGGATAGTGCCCCCTAGACCAGGAGGGTTTCCCTGAGAGTATGACCAGTTTCAATCCATGTAAGTTGGTGTCTTGACGGGCAACTGAAAGCATGCGGAAAAGCAAATGCAAGCAGCAAATCAGCAAAGCAACAAAGCAAATGCATAAAGCCAAGTGGTGCTGCGATATATATAGAAATGTAGAACAAGAGGTGTCTGTTTACCAAGTTTTCACCTTCTTGGCAGAAATTCTTTTTTTCTACCATGACGCCTGTTTGCCAGGCTTTCATCAATGGCACCTTTTTTTTTTCTTTTTCTCTTTTTTTGTATTTCATTTTTTGTATCTTTTTTGTATTTTTGGAATATATGATTTTTTTGGAGATACATTAGAGTGCCTATCGATAGGTTTTGACTAAGATGATCATTTTTCAGGAATTTTTCAGATTTTTAGAATTTTTTCAGGACTTTACCATATACAGGAGCATACTGAAGATGTCTCAGCTGTAGAACCGTTTTAGATGAAGAGCGTTGATGGGCTCTTTGAGTTGCTCTCCTTCAGTAGTATAAATTTGATAGGTGCCAGACCCAAACACTACAATGACAACATACAGACCAAGCCAATTTGGTTTGAACTTTCCTTTCTGGATCCGATGTTGTTGATTCTTAGGGTTCTCCCTCAGAACGAGGTCGCCCGCTTGGAAATCCCTTGGTCTAACCTTCTTGTTATAGCTCTTGGACATCCTTTTCTGGTATGCTCTAAGCTGATCGAATGCCACTTGTCGACATTCATCAAGTAGTTCTAGCTCTTGTAGCCGAGATATTCTGTTATCATCATCCGTAATGAGGCCCTTCAGAGAGACTCGTAGAGAAGGAATCTCAACCTCAATTGGTAACACAACATCTTCTCCATAAACCAAAGCATAGGGCGTAGCCCCTGTTGGTGTTCTTATGCTTGTCTTGTATGCCCAGAGAGCTGGATTGATCTGGAGATGCCAATCTCGTCCAGATTTGTGCACTGTGCGATGCAAGATTTTGAGGATTGTCTTGTTGGATGCTTCCGCCTGTCCATTACCCTGAGGATAATAGATGGAAGACCAATGATGGGTAATTTTAAACTTAGAGCATAGCTCTATCAAATCCTTGTTTTTGAATTGCCCTCCATTATTAGTGATTATTGATGAGGGTACACCATGCCTACAGATGATGTAGTGGAGAATGAACATAGCTACTGATTTGCCATTGGCAACGGTGAGAAGGACTGCCTCCACCCACTTGGCGAAATAGTCTGTAGCTGTGATGATAAACTTATGTCCATTTGAGGACGAGGGATAAATCTGACCCACCAAGTCAAAGGCCCATTGTTGAAATGGCCAGAAAGTAATGAAGGGAATAAGCTCCTTGGCTGGAGTATGAATCATATTACCGTGTAGTTGACACTGTTTGCAAGACTTAGCAAACTGTGTAGATTCTTTTTCCATATCTGGCCAATAGTAACCAGCTCTAATAAGTTTACGGGCCAATGTTAGGTCGTTAGAATGAGACCCACAGATGTCTTCATGCACCTCTACTAATGCACGTTTGGACTCATCAAGTTCTAAACACCTAAGAAGGGTACGTCTAGACCGTGCTTATACAAGTCATTAGTTATGATGACAAACCATGAAGCACTGCGGATTAAGTGATGTTTCTCATTCTGGGTGTAAGTGTTCGGAACAATCTAGTCACGAAGGTAGGAAAAGATGTGATGGTAGCGGGATGAATCATGTCCACTGACAGAATAGATCATCCGGGAATCGGGGGAATCATAGGCTGGGTAGCGTAACATCTCCACTAGGAATTCATGTCGAAAATCATTTTCTGGCATTTGTAGCATGGAGGCAAGAGTGGCCATGGCATCTGCTACTTTATTATCTACCCTTGGAACTTGTTGAAATGTGATGTGAGAAAAATACTTTTTGAGGTCATCAACCAACCGTTTATAAGGCACCATCTTGTCATCCTTTATCTGATAGATATCATTTACTTGATTGATGACTAACTGTGAATCTCCAAGGACATTGAGTTTTTCTACTCGCCACTCAAGGATGATTTTCATACCATTGATTAAGGCTTCGTACTTAGCAATATTGTTTGTACAAGGAAACAACATCTTATATGCTTTTGGTAAAGAGTACCTTTGAGGTGTAATGAACAGTATCCCAGCACTTGACCCCTGTTGGGTAAATGAACCATCAAAAAACATAGTCCAGGATCGATGTGTGAGAAGTAATATGGACTCATCTGGGAATTCAATGTGCAATGGTTGATGATCTACTAGAGGTGCTTCTGCCAATTGATCTGCAATTGCCTGTCCCTTAATGGCCTTCCTTTCTACATACTCAATATCGAATTCACTGAGAAGCATGACCCATTTAGCTAGTCTACCCGTGAGGCTAGCTTTACTGAGCAAATATTTCAGAGGATCAATTTTAGCAATTAGGTGTGTAGTATGAGCCATCATATAGTGCCGCAGTTTTTGTGAAGCAAATACCACTGCAAGGCAAGCCTTCTCTATAGCAGAATATTTTGTTTCATATGAGACCAGAGTTCTACTAATGTAATAGATAGCCCTTTCTTTGTTGTGTTGATCATCTTGAGCCAATAGGATACCCAATGATGTATCTGTAGCAGAGATGTAAAGTATAAGCGGCTTCCCGTGAATAGGAGGCATCAAGATTGGCGGGTTCACAAGATACTATTTAATTTGTTGGAACCTTTCATCACATTCTTTTCTCCATTGGTAAGTCACACCCTTGTGTAAATTCTTGGTGAATGGTTGTGACTTGTCCGCCCGTTGTGAGATGAAATGCCGGATAGACTGTAGTTGGCCTTGAAGTCCTCTCATTTGTCTGATATTCTTTGGTGGCGGCATTTCCATGATAGCTTGTACTTTCACAGGATCCACTTCGATGCCTTTTGCAGAGATGATATAACCAAGCAATTTTCCAGATGTTACGCCAAATGCACATTTCTTAGGGTTGAGCCTCAGACTGAACTGTTCCATGCGATCTAGTATAGGACCTAGATCTGCAAGATGTTTCTCTCGGTGCATGCTCTTAGCTAAAGTGTTATCCACATAATCTTCCATTGTTTTATGCATCATGTCATGAAATATAGTAGTGACAGCTCTCTGATATGTAGCACTAGCATTTTTGAGTCCAAAGGGCATGACATTCCAACAGAAAGTTCCCCATGCACCTGTGAAAGCAATTTTCTCTTGGTCCTTTGGCGCAATTTTTATCTGGTTGTAGCCAGAGAAACCATCCATTAGTGAGTACATTTCATACCTTGTTGTCATATCTACAATCATATCAATATTGGGAAATGGAAAGTCCTCCTTAGGACATGCCAGATTCAAGTCTCTGAAGTCTGTGCAGACTTGGATAGATTTATCATGTTTGGATACTGGAAAAATGTTAGATATCCATTCTGCATAGTCAATTACTCTTATAAACACTGCCTTAAGAAGTTTCTCCAATTCAGCTTTGACAAGTAGAGCCACATGTGGATGCATTTTTTGAAGCTTTTGCTTGACAAGCTTGACGCCTGGTGCAATGGACAAATGGTGCATGATTAGATTAGGGTCTAATCCTGGCATGTCTGAATATTTCCATGTGAAGTTCATCTTTTTGCTCCTGAAGAATGTAGTGAATTCCTCTCTTTCTGCCTCAGATAGTGATTGTGCCAAGTGAATGATCTGAGGTTCAGCTTATGTACCCAAGTTGATTGGTTGAGTTGGTTCAATAAGCATAGATGATCTTTCCTAGAAATGACTCAGAAATGCATCAAGTATCTCATCCTCGGGCACCTCAGAGAGGTTTTCACCCTTGCATACGTCCTTTATTTTGACTGTTTTAGGCTATGATACTGCGACAATGTGGTTTTCACCATCAGAGTGCCTATTTTTTCTTCTTTTGATTTTGTGACTAAGATACTTGATGTCAGCCTCAGTCATGTTGACACTATCTTCGCTGGTGGAGGATGTTACAGGTTCGACAGCGTGGAGGTAACAGGAAAGAGTGTAATTGTTCTGGAATGTAAGGACTTCATTAGATGGGGAGGTAGAGTTCCAGTCTATAAGCTCGGGATGACGAAGTGAAAGAGAAGTGACAGGTTTAAGTGCGTTCATGGTATAATCATCAAAAGCATGGACAAGCAAGTCGAGACCTAAAGCAATCTCATCCAGAGGTATAGTCGAATTCCTTTGATTCCTAGCGACCGTAGTAGACGACACGTTAACAGCTATAGAGTCGGAATCATTTGACCTTACACTAGACCCTTCACCTACTTCAAGAAGGTTTTCATGCGTGTGAACTGTATCCATATCCCTGTCAGAGGTGGCATATGATAAATCATCAAACTCATACTCATGAGAGTATGTTTCATCATTTGATGTCATATCAAGAACATGAGTGAAATCAACCGTTTGTCCCCAGTTTGGATGAGTTGTACCTAGAACTTCTGCTATGGTTAGATGAGCACCTTTTGACCTAGGTACCTCATTAGTGTTTGTAGCATCATCTGCTTCTTGTGTAGTGAGAAGTGACTAGGATTCTTGTTCAAACTGTTCTTGAAAGTGTGGTGGTATGTATAAATCACCCTGATGACCTGGATTTATAGTTTTTATTTCTTTCCACTCCTCATAGGTTAATGGAGCAAGTGAGGTGTTTTCATCAAAATCGCTGTCAGTTTCTACTGTACTGACACATGGAATAAAGTCATCTGGCTCAGCAAAGAATGTTTCCAAGTTGGGAGGAATAGGACAAGGAAAACTATCCTCCTCATAACTATCTTCAGTCAGTTTTAGATGTTTCTTTAGGTATTGGTTGTTTATCTGTTCGAGGTACAAACTTGTTTATCCCCGGTTGAAATGTGAGTTTCTTGAAGCCTATACCTATAGAGTCACGTGTTCTGCAACCAATAGCTTCAAGTGGTGTGGTCAATCCCTTATGATTTGCACCTATAGGACCATTTCCTTTGTAGCCAAAACATTGCATAATAGATAGACCTTTTCCATACTGCTCAGGTTTTATGTCATAAGGTGGAGTAGTTTGTTCAGAAGTGTCTTCTCCTTTATAGATCCAATCTTTGATAGCTCTATTTTCAGCTTCTTCTTTTAATGGTACCGTAGCTTGTACAAAAGTACCACCATACTTTGTTGGAGGAGGAACCATAGAAGGTTTAGTGCTCTCAGAAGGTCTCCCGAAAGAACGTGTAGACAAAGGCAGAGATGTAATAGACAGCAGAGGTTCAATCTGATATCCTCCCATGTTAGTTTCTTTGAGTGTCAAACTCTTTTCCATTTCTTTTAATTTGGTCTCAAGGAGATCAATAGATTCTTTGTTGGTAGGCACAAAGATGTCAGCAGATTTTGTGAGGGTGTTGCAATCATAGTGTGTATTAGCGGGTATAGTCACTTTCAGATCCTTGGAATGGGAACTTAATGCACTAATGGTATGTTGAAGGGAAAACCTGCATTTCATGGATCCATGTCCTGCCTAACAGAATATTGTATGCCAAAGGAATGTCAAGCACTTGATAGGTAACATCTCGTTCAACAACGCCAACTCTGATTGGCAACACAACTAGCCCCTTAGATTTATGTTTTTCTTCATCATAGGCCTTAATAGTAATCTTTTTGCGGGCATCAATGCAGTCTTCATTGTAGCCTAACTCAGTAAGGAAGCTAGCAGAGCAAATATTGAGGCCAGCGTCGTTATCTATGAGAACACGGCGAACACGCTTTGGACCAATCATGACTTCAATGTGCATAGGGTTATTATGCGTGTGACTCAAAGAATGGTCGTCTTCCTCAGAGAAAGACAAGTAATGGGAGGAGGTCAAGTGACCTACCATGGATTGAAACTGGTCAAGATCAAGATCTTTTGGGACATTTGCCTCAGTGAGGGCTTTGTCCAAGATTTCCCTGTGAGCAGGCGAGATTTTTAGCAACTCAAAAATAGTGATTTGGGCATTAGTACGTTGCAATTGATCAAGAATGTTGTAATTGGAAGCATTAGATGAGGAACCCAATTTCAGATTCTTATTGGCAAAGCCAACATTATCTTTGTCTACAGGTTGTGTTGATGTAGACATAGAAGGCTCAGGGCCTTTAAGGATGATCTTAGTGCGAGATCAAGTAACAACATTAGCACTGACCTGAGACTGTTCTTGTTCGAAAGACTGAGGCATAGACCCTTCCAAGATGAAAGGTGTTTTGGGCTTGGGAGTATCTTCCCTTCCCTTGAGAATGATGATGTTACAGTATTTAGTATCAACAGGTTCAACCATATTAATGACATTGTCGTTATTGGTGTATGTATAGTTGACCTTGGCATCAGTATTCTTGCCTTTAGATGATTCACCTTTTCCATGAGGAGGAAATGGGTCTTTGAAAGCTTGGTGATCAGAGTTCTTGTTGTGACCTCCCATAGCAATAACCTCACTATCGATGAGATCCTAGATTTTATGCCGCAATTTAAGAAAAGTAGCCATTTTATGACCTTTGTTTTGGTGAAAAACACAATAAGCGGATTCATTCCACCAAGAGGGTCTTGGTTGCAGATCATAAGGTCGTGACTTATCTAGTGGAGTGAGTAAATGGTTATCCAAGAGAGTCTTGTAAACCGCATCAAGAGGTTCTCCTAAAGGAGTGAACTCACGCTTGGGTCTAGGAGCCCAAGGTTTAGATCCAAAAAATTGTGAAGTACTCAGTTTGGAATTTGTCACAGCCTGTTCAGTGGCTTTGGCTGCTTGCATCATGGTAGTGAGATTAAAGGCAACCTTGGGAGGCTTGGGAGTCACATTGTCTACAACTCCATCATTCACAACATTTTGGTTCTTGTTGGGAAATTTGAGTTTATCTTTGCTTGAGGAGGAAGACCCTTGTTTATTTTCCTTGTGTAAGGTCAATTCTCCTTTCTTGATCATAAGTGTCTCGATTCTCACAGCTTGCTTAATCATGTCATCAAAGGTTAGAGGACCTTGCAGCTATACTTGATACCCAAAGTTGGGGAGAAGATTGTCAAGAAAGATGTCCAACTTTTCAAATTCGGGTATCTTGCGACAATATCGTGTATAAAGTTGTCTCCATCTTTGGAGAAATGTCAAGAAGGATTTCCCATGATTTTGTTTCAAGTTGCAAAGATCTCAGATATGAACCGGATGTTGGATGTTGTGAGAATAGTGTTATAGAAATAAATTGGCAATTTCATCAAAAGTTTTGATGCCAGTTGGTAGTCTAGAGAACCACTCCATAGCTGACCATCCAAAACTACGTGGGAAAAGATGCATGAGGTAGGTTGTGTCATGTATAAACTCCATGGAGAGAGTGTAGGATTAGGCTGAAAGCTAATCTCCCAAGAACACCTGCATGCAAATCTGTCACATGAAGAAGCAAGATACAGACAGAAGAAGAAATCTATGGCAGCCAAAAAGCCTGAGGAGACATCGTATGCAACAGAAAATAATATATTAATGATATGTTTCTAGATTACAATGTGATGTAAAAGAACTCCATACTAAAACAAAAGAGGTGAATCCTTATAAAGGAATCACGAAACCCTAAAAGGGAAACCCTAAGGTAAGCTAAAGCAAACTAGAGTGAATAGGTGAGTTAGTAATTAGATCATAATGATTTAATTAATAACCTGATAGACTATTACTCTAACACCCCCCCTGAAGATAAGCTTAGGGAGAAGCAAAACCTAGGA
>MU225371.1:96133-122453 GCA_018584345.1 Thuja plicata
GTTAGAATTTATTTGTTTGACATACTTCATGTATTTCTTAATTTCAAATATACATGTAAAGAGCTACTTAATAGTCTTGTAGATTATTTTTTGAATTGCCTTTGCAATGGTTGTGATCTAGTTTTAATCTTTTATGAGCTTCAATTACATTGAATAATGTTTTGTAAATTGCATATGATACATGACAAGGACATGTATTTGTGTAAAATAAGGCTTTTGCTAACAAAAATCAATGTAAGTGGGAAAATTAGATGGTGAGTTGAATTGTTTGTGTGAAAAGATTAACACATTGATTAAACATATTCATAATGCATATAGTTTTTACACACAACAAATTGAATTTGCATTTTAATAGGAATATATGTTATCCTACAATATCAATGATTTTCAATGATAGGAATCCAATTTTTGGTAAGAGGTTTCATAATGCATCTAAAATTGCAACTAGACGACAATACATTATTTATGAGCTAATATTTGACATTGTAGGTACTATTCAAAGGAGAGCTTTTAGGTATGGTACTTATTTTTGTTTTTCTAGATCATTTGATTTATAGATCAACAAAATGCTTTGACCGGAATGCTACAGTCTCAACGCATTTTGACATCGCTATTTCGACATCAATAAAATAGATCAACAAACTGCTTCGACCGAAATTTCAAAGTCTCAACACATTCTGATGTCTCTATTTCAACGATGATGACAATGATCAACGAACTAATTTGACCAGAATGCCACAGTCTCAACAGATCAAAATTTGGAAAGTTGGTTGTAGAATTCAATACATAGTATGTGAAAGGTTTTGTCCTTTTGTTAGGGAGTTGAATAGTATTTTCTTGCAATTAGAATATAAATGGTCTAAAGCTTTTTTTGCTCCTTCGTTCTTATAAGAAGAAAATTGAGACCGTATAGATGGTTCTAAGAATTTTGGTTTGGAGTAGAGGCACATTGTTGTAAAAGGACTTGATACAGTAATGGAGAAATTGAAATAACATTGTGTTCTCAGTTTGATTTTATTTGTTTGTTAAAATTAATGAAAATACATAATTTGGTCATCTCCAATTTGTGTTTCTTTTAGTTATATGAATTAGTATTTGTTAATGTATATTTATGTTGAAATTTGTGTGATATTTTTATTGGGGTTTCCCAAGTATAGATTAAATTATGTTCAATAGATTACAATGTTTTGAGGAATAAACTTGGATTAAGAAGAAGGGTCCTTTGGTTGACCTGCTTGCACATTTATGTCATGCATAAAAATAAATTAGTGCCAAACACATAGATATCAAGCCATTGAAGGGATATACATCATTTTTTTTGTGGTTAGACTTTGTTGCCTTGTGGAAAAGACACCAATCAATTTTAACTCCAAGGAAAATATCGAAGGAGTTTGTTTGATAACCATTTCATTTTCATCCATTTGATGATCAAAAATAACTATCACAAAGTTGGATATGAGCAAATACCAATGAGAAAACATTACTCTTGACATAATTTGATTCATAGCGGTTAATTCATTGATTTAATATAATGATTACGGGCACCATTTAAGACTCATATTTCATACAATAATTATTTCACTAATCCCTCTTTGAATATTCGAATCTGACTTTGGATTAACATTGGAGACAACAAAAACAAAAGGCACTCTTTTAGGCTTGCATTAAGATATATCTCGTGGAAACTTTGTCATCACTAACTTGAAGATAGCGATTGGAATCATTGCCTACAAAATATCAATAAGGATTATTATTACAATAAGATACTTTAAGATCTAATCGCAAAAAAATACCTAATCAAATTGCAATCCTACACCTATTCAAGAGAGATAAAACAATTAAATGAGCATAATCTATTATAAATTAAATCAATCAAAATTAATTACACCTAATTATCAAAACTTTGCCTCTCTTTCTCAATGCTGGCTCTCAAATAAGCTTGATTGAATAGAAGAATAAGACTAATTGACAGTTGAGTGGCTACATGAAATAATTGATTGAATAGTTAACTCAATTAATTGAGAGTAGATTAGATAGATTGGACAGTAGACAGATTGTATGACTGAGAAGATTGAATTGAATGAAAAGAAGAACTATTAGTCAGTTACAGTTAAAAGAGGTGGAACTTGAGAATTAATTAGCATTAAATAAATTTAAAAATTTATTTAATTTTGCATGAGAGGAATAAATAAAAATAATAATTAAATTTATTTTTAGAAGAATTGGTTAATATCGGTGATGTAGAGTGCACTGCAGGAAGACCTAGGTAGACTCAAACTCTTATTGGCTACCTCAAACTGTCTAACCAAGAACTCCAGTCCCACACTTATCTTTCTAGGAGGTCTAAAAACTTTCCTGAGAGTACAAGTCACTCTTCTGATCTCACATGGGCTTCCCAAACCAAAACACCAAACTCTGCAATTTTGCCTTTAGGGACACTTTCCCTAAACCCAAGCCAAAGAGTAAAAATCCTCACCAAAGACTTTAAATGATTAATCTAAGGGATTTTATACTTTACTTAGACCCTAAGGTTTGAGGATCCACCAATGGATTAATTTCTATAGACCCGAGATTAGCCAAACACTAACTGGTCTAGATTCTCTTGTAGCCCTGTCCAAAGGGTTTTTTGAGCATAACTTTCTATCATAGAATAATCTGAATCATCTAAAGTGGATTATAGATACACTTTATGGAGTATTGAAAACCCCAAAATCCTTATAACTTCAATCTACTCCTGCACCACTAAACTCTTGCAAAGCTCACAGGCCTAATTAACTAGGTTAGGCTTGGATTACTAAGAAAGTGGTCTAAGGTGGGTTTATAGAATGAACACAAGGAATTGGATAGTTTCCTCTCTCCCAAAATGACCTAGATCCACCATTGGTTTGACCCTTCCAACAATATAACTCACATGCATGTGACTGTACCCAAAAAGAAGGCTAATTACATAGGGATAATTAGCCTTGGGATTTGTCTTAAAATTCATGGAACCAACATTGAGATTATGAGCCTTTGGAATCTTAAAATGAATGACCCTAGTTTGTATTTTCCAAGTGGCTGAGTAGATCCACTAGATAAATCCCAAGTTAGGGTCACATCTTTGGAGCAGACCTAGTAAAGTAGAGATTCTGAGACAGTGACCAAACAAAATACTCTTACTCCTATGTAACTTCACAAAAATGAATGAAACCAACTAGAATGTTAAAGGAAATCAAACATCACAAATTTATGCAACTGGTCTCACCAAATGAATCCATACCAGGTCGTACACACACCACCAAATAACTCAAAAAACTCTTCTATTTCCTTCTCTGAACATCAAACTCCGTACACAATGACTTCTTACCTTCCTCGAAGGCATAAAGACATCAAATACCATCATCTTGGTGTTATAGATTTTTTAAGAAGTTGGTGTGGCCATTTCAAATTGAGTTGTCACTCCTTGAGCAACATTTTGCAAAAGTTGCTCATGCAACATTTTGCAAAAAGACAACTTTTTAGCAACATTTGTCAAAGTTACAATTTTGAGAAAGCTGCCAACACTACCAACCTCCAAGGATTTAGGAGTGATCTAGAACATGCCAAGAACCTATACTAAGGCTACTAAAACATAAAATTCAACCTACAGACAAGAAATAGCTAAAAGAGACTAGACTAGTCTAACATGGTTTCAGGCACCCTTAAGGTTTATAACTTACCTTAGGGTCCTTCACCTTACAAAATAGATCCACACACACACGCTACGGTGATCCAAAGGATTCACTCCTTATTACAACAAAACTAACATCAAAATAGAAGCTGCAGGAGGTGCCCTGCACCATACTCCCCATGGAAAAAGTAACTCAAGTCTCTTGAGTTGGGAGGTCTTCAAGTTTATAGCATGTCTTCTGAATGTCTTTAGGGGTCATCCAGGTAGAATCTTCAATGGGTTGTTTTTCCATTTGACTAAGTACTCATAGTAAGTGTCCCTCCTAATCATTTTGTTCCTATCTCTTATCTAGAATGCTTTTAATATCAGGAGGAGTTGCTTGGGGCATGTCTTTGAGTGGTTTGAGTGTAGGAGGCTCTGAAGTACCTATAGGATCATCAGTACTAACAAAACTATTATAAGCATAGATGTCTGCAACATTAAAAATCAGAGACAAACCAATTTGAGAAGGTAGATCAATCTTGTAGGCATTATTGCCACATTTCTTCAAAAGCTAGAAAGGGCCAAGCTTTTTTAATCATAAGATTTTTATATTTCTCCTTGGGTAGTCTCTCTTTCTTCAGGTGAATCATCATCAAATCTCCCACTTTGAATTGTAAGTCTCTCCTATTTTTGGCATCCTGTTCCTTATACTTCTCTGTGGTATACTGCAGTTTGGTCTACACTTGTTCATGAATGCTCTTCATTACTTCAACAAATTATTCTCCTAGGGCATTTCTTTTATCCATGTCTTTGATTTCTCTGAGTTCCAATACCCCTTTAGGGTGAGTTCCATATTAAATTTGAAATGGAGTCAAACCAGTACTCCTATTGACTGAATCATTGAATTATAATTCTGCTTGTGCTATGATAGCATCCCAAGTGGCTCCATGTTCTTGGGTAAGGCATCTTAAAAGGTTTCCAATGGACCTATTTATAAACTCTATCTGACATTCAGACCGTGGGTGATATGCAGATGACAATGAAATGGTGGTCCCTAGTTTCCTCCATAGTGCTCTCCAAAAATTTTGTAAAATCTTAGGATCCCTATATGATATGATTGACCGTGGCAGTCCATGAAGTCTTACAACCTCTCTAAATAATAACATTGCTATGTGAGATGCATCATGATTTGTTCTACAAGGAATGAAGTGTGTCTTTTTAGAAAATCTGTCTACTACAACATAAATGTTGTCGAATCCAGATTTGGTGTTTGAAAGACCTAGGACAAAGTCCATACTTACTGAATCCCAAGGTTTCGAAGGGATGGGTAAAGGAGTGTACTACCCTGCATTGGAGGTGTGCCCTTTGGCTTGTTGATAAACTGAACAACTTTCCACAAAGCTCCTGACATCTGTCAGCAACTTGGGCCAGTTGTAGAACCTTCTAATAAGTTCCAATGTTTTTTCCACTCCAAAGTGACCATCTAAGCTTCCATAATGCTTTTCTTTGATAATTTTTTCCCTCATGGATCATTTTGGGACACACAATAAACTACCTTAGAAAAGTAGACCATCCTGGATAAGAAATTCTGAGAAATCAGTGTGGTATCTGTCTATCATCTCAGAGAAAAATTGGTAAGCCTCTTTGAAATCCTCATCCATAGCATACATATCCTTCATGGCATGAACTCCAACACTCTCCAATTCAATGGTTTGGATGGTTAAGTGTCTTCTACTAAGAGCTATCAGCTACTTTTTTCACAATCCCTTTCTTATGCTTGATAGAAAATGTATAGGACTGCAACAATTCCATCCATTTCACATGTCTGTGATTAAGTTTCTCCTGTCTATTCAAAAATCTAAGTGCATGATTATCAGTAAAGACTACAAATTCCTTGGGCACAGATAATGCCTCCATTTCTAAAGTGATTGAACCATTGCATACATTTCAAGATCATAGGTTGAGTATTTTTTCTTAGCTTCATTGAGTTTCTCACTAAAAAAGGCAATTGGCCTCCCTTGTTGGCTCAAGATGCCCCCAATATTTCTTGCATCACATTCCATTGTAAACACCTTGTGAAAATATGGTAGGGATAAGATAGGTTTCTCTACAATCTTTTTCTTCTTCTTCAACAACTCAAAGGACTCATTAGCTTCATTAGTCCATGTAAATATGCATTTTCTTCCACCTTTAATGGTGTTGATAATGGGAGCACATATGCCACTAATTTTTTTGATGAATTTCCTATAAAAGCTACACAAACCATGGAAAATTTTTACCTCTGAAGGAGTAGTAGGACGTGGCCAATTGAGGATGGCTTCAACTTTTGAAAGATCCATCTTGAGACTGTTCTTGGAGATCACAAAACCTAAGAACACAAGTTCTTCTTGAAGGAATACACACTTCTCTATGTTTATTTTCAACTGTTCCTCATGAATTTTCCTCATCACCATGTCCAAATGCTTGAGGTTCTCTTCTTTTCTCTTGCTAAAGATCATAATATCATCAAGATATACAACAACAAATTTATTGAGAAAAGGCTTCAACACTTCATTCATTAGTCTCATAAAAGTGCTTGGAGCATTTGAGAGACCAAAAGGCATCACAAGCCATTCATAGAGGCCTTATGTGGTCTTGAATTTTGTCTTCCATTCATCTCCAACTCTAATCCTAATTTGATGGTAACCACTTTTGAGATCTATCTTGGAGTAATAGCTTGCATCCCCTAAAAATACCATCAAATCATCTATTCTAGGCATAGGAAACCTATGTCTAATGGTTATCCTATTGATTTCCCTAGAATCCATACATAGTATCCATGTGCCTTCTTTCTTGGGTGCTAGGACTACAGGGACTGCACAAGGAATCACACTTTTCCTAATGAGACCCTTTGAAAAAAACTCTTCAATATTCCTTGTTATCTCTTCATTCTATTCAGGGGTCATCTTGTATGCTACTTTGTTAGGAAGGGTGGCCCCTGGTATGAAGTCTATGTAGTGGCTCACTTCTATTTCAGGTGGCAAGGACTCTGGTGTACTTTCAACTATGATACCCTTATACTGGTCTAACAGTGCTTTGATCTCTTTGGGGCCTACATCCCTAGTGGGGGCCTTGACCTTTGGATCTTTCAATGGTGTCTTTTTAGGCCTTACTACTAATGCATAACATGGTGTATCCTTTTCTTTTAACAACTTCATGAATTTTTTTTCTCCTATATGCAAGACACTACTAGTAACATGTTTTTCTTTCTCACTGTCTGGGAGTGGATTCATCACATATTCAACACCATCCTTAACTATGGTGTACACATTAGACTTTCCATCATGTTTGGCATCTACATCAAATTGCCAAGGTCTTCCTAATAAAATATGACATGCAGCCATCTCTGTGATATCACATAGAACCCTGTCTGTATACTCTCCTATCTTAAAATCTACCCATACTTGTTCATTGATGATGGTTTGTTTCTCTTTGTCAACCAAGAAGCTTTGTAAGGGAAAGGGTGAGGGATTACCTATAGTTTTAACTAATAAACTAACTCCCTAGATGCAATGTTATTAGTGGAGCCACAGTCAACTATAACTTTGCATACCTTGTTATTCACCTTGTAGCTTGTTCTCAATAATGACTTCCTATGAGTGGTTCTGCAGTAGTAGGTACTCTTAGGAGTGTCCTTTGCATCATGAGGCATTCTCCTTGTTCTGGATTTGTGTGTCTAGAAGTTTCAGAGTGGTAAGAGGACACACTTTGACTATCATCTTCTTAGGTGAGTTGTACTCTTCTCTTCCATCCTTGTTTTCTTGTGCCATTCTTCTTAGGGCATCTAAAGGATTGGTGTCCAACTTGATTGCAAGTAAAACATTTCCCAATGAATAAACTAGGTCCTCTTCCACCAAATCTCCCTCTATTGTTTGATCTCCTACCTCTGAAGTTGCCTCTTTTACTATGATCTCTTTCTGAATCATGGTTATTAAACTCTCCTTAGATTCTTTGGAATGGTTCTCTGCCATTGAACCTACCTCTGCCTCTGAAATTACTCCCTCTACCTCTGTTGTTTTGTTCTCCTCTCCTTTTCTTCTTTTCTTCAATTTTCAATGCCATTTCAAAGCACTTATGTAGTGATTCGGGGTTGAATAGACTCATTTCATCTTGAATGCTATACTTCAATCCATTGAGATACCTTGCAAGCTTGTGCTTCCCGATCTCAGGCACTTTGGCCTTTAAGGTCATTCTATGAAATTCTTCAGTGTACCCACTCACATCAAGGTCTTTTTGTCTTAGATTTTGCAACTTTTTGTGGAGGTTGATCTCATAGTCTTCTGGTACAAACTATTTTTTTTAATCTCTACCAACATCCTTTTCCATGTTGAGATAGGGTTCTTCTCTTCCTCAACCCTTTCATTTTGTAGAAAATTCCACCAGCTTGAGGCAAGGCCTTTCATTTTGGATTTTTTCACCTTGACCCTTTGATTTTTAGTGACATTGTCACACTCAAAATAATTCTCTAGAGCTTCAACCCAATCCATACATTCTTTCGGGTTCATTTTCCCACAAAACATGGGAATGTCAGATTTTTCATCTCTCCTTCCAACTCTTTCAAGAGCTTCAAGGAACTGAGCTTGTTCTGTTAGAAATACAAGATGGGAAAGCAAGATACTAAGAGGGGGGGTGAATCAGATCTTAAAACTTTTATCTCTTAAATCAAATTGATCCACAATCATGCATAAATATAATTGATCTATCAACTAGTAGCATCCATAACATAAAATAAATAACTCAAGACACATAATTTTCGTAACCCAGAAACCCAATAAGATAAAACTAGGGTGGGGATGACACCCACAAAATCCTCACTACTACAGCAATAAAGTGTGCCTATTAAGGCTAAAAAATTTGATCACAACTTGTGATCTACCTGATTAAAGGTCTTTCCGGTTAAGAGCTATAGATCATTACAATCCACCCTGTAAAAGGATTTAAAATTACAACAAAGTAAGCACTCGGCAAAGAGATTTAGAAAGGTCTGTTAGAACCACTGTGTTAAGAGATTTCACCTGACACACTTGTTAGAATGTCTAAAGATCTGATCCTTCAATATGAACTCAGATGCTGATGATGAATATCCTCTTTCCAATACCTTCTCTGATCTAATAATCTGATATAACTTTACGATGTTGCTCATTGCTTTGTTTCTCTGCTAGATCTATACTTCTTATTCAAAATAACCCTTTGCACATCTCTCATGTATGCACGCACACCTTACAAAATTAGGGTAAGAAGCAATGTTATTTACCTTACAAATCTGGCATTGAGATCTAGATCAACAATCAAGATCAAATACTTATGCCACTTGGGCATTCCAATTTTTTGATTGGTTCCATGCCACCTATTGGATCAAAAGATTTAATGCATAATTAACTCTGTTGAAAACATTAAATACTCAAACAAGTCGGCCCAAAATAGTTTACCTTCAAGTTTGTGCCATTCCTGACATGTATGACAAAACTATATTTCTTGGCATATAAAGACTCTGGCGCTCAGCATGAACTGATCAACTTCACTTAGCTTCTGTGTAACTTGACAACTACTATCTACTCGACAATGACTACTGCTCGGCCTATACTGGATAGCTCAGTTGTAGTGATGACCGACTAACTTGCCTAGATAAATGACTAAGTATGGGACACTAATGATCAAAAAAACTTAGAGATCAACATGTTCATCTTTTCATCCCGCCCTATGTCTTCTTCTTCTTCTTCAGAATCTCTTGCCTCCTCCTTCTCTGTTTGGATGTCTTTCAACTTCTTTATCTCTTCTTCCATCTTATTGTTCTTGGCTACTTGTTCCCTGACAATTTTAATTAATTCCACATTGGTGATTCTTGTGGGAACTTATTCTCCTGAAGTTTCTTCTATCCTATCACCCATCTTTCACTTCTTCCAAGGTCTTAAGCCTGCTCTGATACCACCTGATGCAGAGTGCACTGCGCAAAGACCTAGGTAGACTCAAACTCTTATTGGATACCTCAAACTATCTAACCAAGCACTCCAATCCCACACTTGTCTTTCTAGGAGGTTTAAAAACTTGCTCGAGAGGCCAAGTCTTTCTTCAAATCTCACATGGGCTTCCCAAACCAAAACACCAAACTCTACAATTTTGCCTTTAGGGATACAATCCCTAAATCCAAGCCAAAGAGTAAAAATATTCACCAAAGACTTTAACTGATCAATATAAGGGAAGGTATACTTTACTTATATCCTAAGGGTTGAGGGTCTACCAATGGATTCAGTTCTATAGACCCAAGGTTAGCCAAACACTAACTGGTCTAGATTATCGTGTAGCCCTGCCCAGAGGGTTTTTTGAGAATAACTTTCTATCACAGAAGGATCTCACTGATCTAAAGTGAATTCTAGATACCATTTATGGAGTATTGAAAACCCCCAAATCCGTATAACTTCACTCTACTCTTGCACCACTAAACTCTTGCAAAACTCACATGCCTAAATAGCTAGGTTAGGCTTGGATTACTAAGAAAGTGGTCTAAGGTGGGTTCACAGGATGAACACAAGGACTTGGATATTTTTCTCTATCCCAAAATGACCTAGATCCTTTATTGGTTCAACCCTTCTAACCATATAAGTCACATGCATGTGACTGTACCCAAAAAGTAGGCTAATTACATAGGGATAATTAGCCTAGGGCTTTATCTTAAAATTCATGGAACCAACATTGAGCTTTTGAGCCTTTGGAATCTTAAAATGCATGACCCTAGCTTGTATTTTCTAAGTGGTTGAGCAGATCCACTAGATAAATCCCATGTTAAGGTCACATCTTTGGAGTAGACCCAGTAAAGTAGAGATTCTCAGACAGTGACTACACAAAATACTGTAACTCCTATGTAACTTCACAAAAATGAATGAAACCAACTGGAATGTTAAATTAACTCAAACATCACAAAGTTTTGTAACTAGTCTCACCAAATGAGTCTGTACCAGGCCGTACACACACCAAATAACTCAGAAAACTCTTCTATTTCCTTCTTTGAACATCAAGCTTCATACACATTGACTTCTTACCTTCCTCAAAGGAATAAGGACATCAAATACCATCATCTTGGCATTATTGATGCTCCAAGAATTTGGTGTGGCCATTTCAAATTGATTTTTCACTCCTCGAGCAGCATTTTGCAAAAGTTGCTCATGCAACATTTTGCAAAAAGACAACTTTTTAGCAACATTTGTCAAAGTTGCAATTTTGAGCAATATGCCAATACTACCAACCTCCAAGGATTTAGGAGTTATCTAGAACATGCCAAGAACCTATACTAAGGATAATAAAACATAAAATTCAACCTAAGGACAAGAAATATCTAAAAGAGACTAGACTGGTCTCATATGGTTTCAGGAACCCTTAAGGTTTATAACTTGCCTTAGGGTCCTTCACCTTCCAAAATAGACCCACACACACACACACACTAGGGTGATCCAAAGGATTCACACCTTATTACAACCAAACTAACATCAAAATAGAAGTTGCAGGAGGTCATTTTTTTTTACTAGAAACATAGGCAAGTTAATATATATTCAAGTTTAACTTTCAATAGTATCTACAATGTCTCTTCCTTTTCGCATATGCTCGCGCCCTCTAGGCATGCCTTTTACGGTAGAATTCCTCGATCGACAAATTCTGCTCTTCTCTAAAACAAAGTATGATGTTTCTTCTTGTATTTAATTTGGTACCATTGGGAGATCTCTTGGTTTGCCTGTGTCTTCTGGCTAAAATGAATGGAAAAAGGTCGTTGGATCTCGTTATCGGTCAAAAATTTTGTTAGTTAAGCCCTTTGCTATCAAAACTACAAATTGATTCTCGGCACTGGTTCCTTCTTCCCCAAGAGTTCCTTTTAGGGATTTTTCTCGGGAGAAGCTACCAATTGCGCCTGTTTCTCAGAAACCTTTCTTTCCTCAAAGATTTGGTGTCTTGAGAAATGTGCCTTCCTCCATGGGCAATATCCTATTGAGGCCGGTTCATAATACTTTTTTGTAGAGTGTGCCTCGGGCAATCCCGTTCTCACCAAGAATTTTGGTCTGGGCAAAAATCACGTGTGTCCTGGTTTAGGTAAAATTTACTCTCCCCGGCATGCCATAGATCTAGAGGAAGAAATGAAAGATCGGGCATTTTTACTTCCTCAAAATAGCAATAAGGTTAAAACTAGTGTATCTAACCCTAATCTTAGAAAAAATATTTTTATAAAAAATGAAATGGTAGGTAGAATTCAGAAAATGTGTGTAGAGTATGGTTTGTTTTGTACGTGGAATGGAATAGGGGCATCGGCTGAAATAATTGCGGAATGGCTAACAAAAAAATTAGACAATAAGGTATGTATCTCTATCCTCCAAGAAAAATTTATGTATGTAGATTGCTCTAATAAAAAATTGAAAATGAAACTTCTAGCAGAAGGATGCCCTAAATTTAGAAATGTAGGGTTTTTTACCATGGATTGGTCACCTTTGTTTAATCCGAATGCATTGGACCTAATGGTGGAGAAGATTGTTTTGCTAAAAAACTTACCAATAGAAATTTCAGATGATGAATCCCTTCGCGAAATAGGCAATGGACTAGGGATTTTTAGTGGTTTTATAGACTCTGAGGATGCTCATGTAGAAAAAAATATTATTGTAAGTATGAAACTCAACGATAATCTAAATGAGCCTGAGGAAATTTTGTATAATTCTAGATTGATCATTATAAACCCTAAAATTGTAGATTTCAATTTTAAAGAAGAAGATCGAACTCTAGATAATTTATCTATGTCTAATTTGGACGAAGAGGTATTCAATGGGAAGGTTTTTACTCCTCTTCCCCAAATTAGTAATGGTTGTAAGAGACTTGATAATAATGTCACTATTGATATTGATTTTCTCCCCAACAGTGGGGGTTTTGCAATTTTGGGCAAGGATAGGAACATAGAACCCCTTTCATCCCTTGACATTAAGGACCTATCTTTGGATAAATATTTAATCCATCCCGTCACCAAAAAGGAAGCTTTAGTTAACCAATATCTAGTATTCAATAGAAATCAGAATGGAGAAATTATCTCAGAGCTTGGTAAACCTCCCTTTGTTTCTTCTTCCTCTGCCCCGCTAACTATTGATATTAATTTTCTCCCCAACATTGGGGGTTTTGTGATTCTAGGAAAGGATAAGAACATAGAACCCCTTTCATCCCCTAGCATTAAGGACCTATCTTTGGATAAAGATTTAATCCATCCTATCACCAAAAATGAACCTGTAGTTAACCAATATCTAGTATCCAATAGAGATCAAAATGGAGATATTATCTCAGATCATGGTAAACCTCGCCTTGTTTCTTCTTCCTCTACCCCGCTAATTAGTGTGGATCCCTCCCTCAAAGCCTGCGAAATTAGTATGGACTCCTCTAGAAGAAATGAGGAAGATAGGATTATCCTAGAATATGTGTGTGAGGATCTAGTAAAGGATCTTATGGAGAAATTCATCAAGGAAATCTGTGACGAAGAAGAGCTTGCTTGGCCACGTGAATTATTAATTAAGGAATGTTTAGCACCTGATTACCCTTTAACTTTACAAGAATTACAGAAATTTTTGGAAGAATATAATCTACTTGAGTTTAGGGACAATGATCCCCTTGGCCTTATCTCTCCCCTGTCGAGTAATGACCCTCCTGCTAGTGCTAAGCATTTTTGGAGGCATGGAAGAATTTCCTCCCAAGAGCTGAGGTTGTCAGCTGGGGTGGGCTCAGGACATGATAATCTTACTAAGAAAGGTCTGGTGCTACTACCTAAGGTAGCTAATTTGGGTTCTCCTCTGGTGGTTGGATAGATTGGTGTGGCACTTTTGTGTTTTGTATCCAAGGGGCCTGCGTTGCCCTCAGATTTTGGGCTCCCAAGGGGTGCCATACTAGATGAGCTATAGATCAATATTTTGTCGATCTATGATGATCTAGGGATGTCATCTGATAAGCTCAATCAAACAAAAAATGAGGTAAATATCCTCTATGATTCTGTTGGTGAATTCCTTCTTGATGAACTCCTTGATAGTTGTATGGTTGATACATGCGACAAAAAGAAAATGTTATTACAGAGGTCACCTCTAATCAATGGCTTTAAGGAGATGAAATGTGTAGAGGATTCGGCGCCCATGGCTAAGATGTTGGTTGAATTAGATGATCTAGAAACTAAGGATCTAGAGTCCTATGGAATTACCTGCACAAGGAACAGTAGAGTGATACCAGATTGTGGTCAGATTCCAAAAAAGAGGGGTAGGAAGTCTCATGGGGAACTTAGGATTAGAGATGGAGAAGCTTCTGGTCAAGTAAAAATTATGACTCTTTTTGATATTGGGAAGGGGCAGGGCCTTCCCAAGGGGATATGATTGTCCTGTCATGGAATGTTAGGGGTCTAAATGCCCCTAACAAGCAACGAATTCTCCACCGCTGTGTAACTAGCACTAAGGCAGAGTTAGTATTAATTTAGGAGATAAAGATGTGTAGGGAGGAAGCAGTTACTTTTAGTAAGAAACTTGGATTTAGAAACCTAGAAGAGTCACAGGCTACATGGGCTTCTGGAGGTCTAGCTATTATCTAGGACCCTAGATCCATATCTTTCCTTATCTTGGAAAAATACCAAAATTGGATGGCATGTCAGGCAAAGAATTTTAGAAATAACCTAGGATTCTACCTTATTAATGTGTATGGACCTACACAATCAAAGGATAAAATTCTAGTCTGGATAGAGATTGAAAATTTCCTTGGTGCTCATCCTAACCAACTATGTTTGATTGGGGGAGATTTTAACACCATCACAAAGCTATCTGAGAAGAGAGGGGGTAGCACTATTTTACCTCAGGCTGCTAATGATTTTAATGATTGGGTCTCTAGAAACTCGCTAATGGAAATACATACGGAGGATAATGCCTTCACATGGAACAACAGGAGGAAAATTTTTTGTAATAATGCAGAGAAGCTTGATAGATTCTTTCTCCATGGGAGCCTGACTAAGTTTAATGCAACCTTTAATGCCTAATTTCTCCCTATTTCTGGTTCAGACCATTTTCCTGTCTGGTTACAAATTATTGTTGACTCTAGGCCAAAGAATTGCCCTTTTAAATTTGAACAGATGTGGCTACAAGATGAGAACCTCCTCGATCTCATTAAACATTGGTGGGGGGAAGCTCAGGTCTCTGGGTCAAAAATGTATATAGTAGCTAGCAAACTTAAGATTATCAAAAGAAAATTGGTAGAATGGAATTCGGAAAAATTTGGTAACATTTTTTAGTAAAAATTGGCTTTAGAGGAAAAAATGAAGGAGGTCAATGCACAGGTGCTAATGTCCAGTATGGATGGGACTTTATACCCCACAGAGAAGTCCCTCCTATCCAAATATGAAGACATTTTGTCCAAAGAAGAGATCTTCTGGCGAAAAAAATCTAGGGAATCATGGTTAGAAGCAGGAGACAGAAACACAAAATTCTTTCACAACAACACTAAACAAATAAGAGAAACAAATAGAATCATAAGGATCAAGACTGAGGAAGGGAAGGATCTCCTACTTCCTTCAAAATTAGTGGATGAAATTATTAATTATTTTAAGAAGATTTTGAATAACACAGGAGCCTCTAACCTATGTGAACAGAATAAGATGCTCAAACATATCCCAAAAATTGTTACAGCCCAACACAACAAAATTTTATTGTCAAATTTTACAACTGACAAAGTAAAGGATGCCTTAATGAGTATGAACCCTAAAAAATCACCAGGACCAGATGATTTCCCTGTTGCCTTCTATCAGAAATGTTAGGATTTCATTGGAAAAGAGGTTATAGAACCACTAGAAGGGGTTAGAAATTTTGGTAAAATCCTGAAAGAAGTTAACAATACTTTTTTAACCCTTATTCCAAAAAAGGATAAACCAGAAACTCTTAATGACCATAGACCAATAGCGCTCTACAATACATTATACAAACTACTTTCCAAAACTTTAACTATTAGGATCCAAAAAAATTTACCCTTGTTAATTAGTGACGAACAAACCGGCTTTGTTCCTGGTCGTTCAATATATGATGGAATTATTATAGCTTGGGAGGCTATTCATTCGGTTCAAAACAATAATTCTCCTTGTATGCTGATAAAACTAGACATTAAAAAAGCATATGACAAAGTTGATTGGAGATTTCTGTGTAAATGTTTGGAGGCCTTTGGATTTGCAAAAAGCTGGGTGAACCTCATATATGAATGTATATCTATGCCTATGTTCTCTATTCTATTTAATGGCACTCTGGAAGGTTTCTTTGAAATATCTAGAGGAATCCGACAAGGGGACCCTTTATCTCCATATCTCTTCACCATTATGGCCGATGCCTTGGGGAGGGCTATACACTCACAGCAAATGAAAGGAAATATCAAAGTTATTACGATATCTAGTAGTATGGAACCAACTACACGTCAACAATTTGTTGATGATACTATGCTTTATGGAGCCAACGAAGTTGGCGAGGCTAAAACAATTAAATCTATCCTTGATTCCTAAACAGCTACCTCAGGGAAATAAATCAATGAATGCAAATCCAAAGTTTTTTTCTTTAATACACCCCATAAGCTAGCTCAGCAAATCTGTAGAAGTCTAAAATTCAATCCTGGAAATATCCCCTGTAAATACCTTGGTTTACCATTAGATAAAGGAATAAGAACAGCCTCCCTCTAGAACCCCACAATAGAAAAAATTAAAATAAAAATGAACTCTTGGAAAGGTAAATGGCTATCCTCAGCTGACCGAGCCATAATGGTTAAATCAGTCTTGGACTCTATGACAATCTACCAATTAGCATGTATTAATCTTGCTGAAAAAAAAATAGGAATTAAATAAACACCTAAGAAATTTATTTTGGCAAGGTTCGAGTGACGTAAAAAAATATCCATTGATTGCATGGGATAAAATTTACTGTCCAAAAGATGAAGGTGGAGCGGGTATTAAAAACATAGGGGATCAAGGAAAGGCGTTAGGAGAAAAATTAGTCTGGCGTCTTTATAAGATCCCACAAGCTAAGTGGGCACAAATTTTAATATCTAAATACTTAATTGATAATAACCCAATAAATATATTTAGGGAGAAAAACTTGCCAAGAGAATCCAGAATCTGGAATTTTATGTTAGATTATCAACAGATTATCTCTAATAAGCTTACCTGGAACCTAGGAACTGGGGAAGATGCCTTATTTTGAGCATATTCTTGGGGAGGGTTTGAATCTTTGGATAAACTGCAACTAATTAGATCCGGGAATAGACTAGAAACCTCTCTGGGTTGCTTTGTTAAAGATTACATTAAAAAATAAACTAATGGTACAGGTTGGGAATGGCAAGACTTTTTCGCCTTTAATTTACCTAAGGATGAAGTTCTTCTTCTTTCTGAGACATTAAACAAGAGACGGTTGTTTCTCAATGAGGGAAGGGACACCTTGGTATGGGATGGGGCCAATAATGGAGAATATAATTTGAAGGATGGATATATTGCTATTATAAGTAAACATATTAGGCCAAAGACACATATACCAACAAACCTATGCTGGAACAAATACTGTCTTCCTAAGGCTGGTATCTGTACTTGGATTGTAATGCATCAAAAGCTACTTACAGCAGAGAGATTCAGGAAAATGGGATATGAAGGTCCCAGTAGGTGCCCTTTATGAGAACATGAGGAAGAAGACCTTAACCATATCGTATTAACCTGCAAGTTCTCAAATCAATGCTGGAAGTGGTTATGTTATAACCTGGGTTGGCAAACTGCTTTCCCTAATACCATTCTTGAGTTGTTGTAGACCTGGCTAGAATTTAAAAAAGGAAGCATTTATACTAAATTATGGATTATTGCCCCATCAATTATTATTTGGGAATTATGGAAGGAGAGAAATAGAAGAATATTTAGAGATGAGAAATTAGATGTAAAACAACTAATTAATAAAATGGAAGCAAGCATAATTGAATTTACTAATAATAAAAGAAGGAATCTGCCGAAAAGAGAGGCAAAGATGTCCCACTGGGACGAGGAAATCAGGGGAAAATGGGAAGGCCTCGTCCTCCCACCTTTCTATGGCCCTGGAGAAAATCTATCAAAGATTAGGAGGGCTAAGTGTGTCTGGACATCGCTAGGTTATGATTGGTTAAAATTGAATTTTAATGGGGCATCAAGGGGCAATCCTGGTATTGCGGGCATTGGTGGTTGTGTTCATAATAGTGATGGTAGAGAAATTGCTTCTTTTGCCTCCCCTATTGGTATTGAGACTAATAATAAAGTGGAACTTCTAGCACTCATTAAAGGACTTTATATATGTAAGGATCTAGGTATAGTAAATTTAGAAATTGAAGGGGACTCAGCCATTATTGTTAATACCCTTAGGTCAGGCTCTACCCCTAACTGGAAATTAAATATGCTTCTTACTGAAGCCATCAATGAAAGTAAAAAATTCTCTAAAATCACAATCAATCATATTTACAAAGAAGATAATAAAAGGGTAGATGAATTAGCTAATAGGGGTGTGGATGGCATGTCTATCCCACCTGAGGCGCCTTTAGCATAAATCAAGTTCAGAATTAAGTAGTTCCTTGGGTTGGACTAGTTGTGTCAGTAACCTTACTTTAGATTTCGTTTTAAAATCAAAGCTACTGATAATAAATAAATATGTTCTAAATGGCCCCTTAAATTTACAAGAAACATTTCTCTATCAGTTCCCTACCTCGACCGAGCTAGATCTTTTGTAAGGTTTTATTAATACTAAATGTAGGTATGCATGCATGTTTTTACCATCTATGTATATATGTACATGGATAAGATGATTACCTAGAAGTATGAACATATGCACATAGGTGTGAGTTTAGGTAGATATGTATGCCCTTACATTTTGGGTCATATAAGCTATACCCCAAATCAACAATGAAACTTTCTTAATCAACTCAATTGTTAATACCTACACACAGAAGCAAGTCATACAAGACACCCTTACCCATATCCTAGATATATTAGGACATATCTTAATGACTTAGACAGACAGTGGGAAGATCGAAATAAGTTTAAATCTCCCTCAGGATGATGGGAAGAATCAAGTACCTATTAGGCTATACGGATATATACACAGATATAGAATTATTAATTTACACACACAGCAATAACAAATTCTATTCACTTAAATTCAGCCACTACACCAGAAATAACTAGGTTGTCATTATAACAAATACCTATTTAATACTTCTGGGATCATCCACACCACATAACTAGATTGATAAGTTTGGCACGAGTTGATACTGATACAAGGAAGAAAGTAGAATGGTGAATTTATTAAAAACTATATGTATGTACTACTGATTTTGCAAACCATTTAATTATACCATAGGACAAGGTTACATTAGGATAAAGTTATCGGGGTTCTATATTAATAACAAGAGGTGGCTAATTTGGCATTATAAATCGATGGTTAGGATAATCCCAAGGAAGATAAGCTCTCAGCAAATTGGAATCTCGGATTACTCATACTAGCGTAGAAATAATGGTTTTTGTACAAAAATAATTTATAACTAATGGTCAACTTGTTTTGTCTATAATATAATATAGAAGGAAGATACACAGAGGGGGTTATTAGGTAGGAACATAGGATTACATGTAAAAATGGATATCTGTAGATATGTAAGTATGTATATATGTATGTATGTATGTACATACAAATGAGAGTTGTATTTATGTATGTATATCTGTACGTATGTATCTATGTATGTCTATTTGTATGTATAAAAGTATTGAGACTCAATAATTAAAATCCTTAGAGTAAATATAGTTAAAAATGATCCTTAACCCCATTTGGGATCGATGCTTGGTTAAGTATGATGCAGGGACTTTAGATCATTATGAGTATTAAATGATTTCATCATTTAGAAATAAGGCCCCAAATTTTAGATGAACTGCCCACTTTTAATCTATTGGGCCTTGTCTGATGGCTTAAAGGCTCCATGGATCTTATTGATGATTATGTCAGCCTTTAACTAGCGTTGTCATTATAATCATATCTTGGAGTACTCGAGTAATATTCTACCTAGGTTGGCAAATTTTCCCAAGATTTATCTAAGCTTAGTTATTTCTCCTAGTCCTTTTAAGACTCATCCCGAGGGGTACTTTATCCTAAACGAAGAAGAATAAACTGTGATATTATTAATCAAAGAGGCTAGGCTAAGTTATATCTTATCTAGCGGATAGGTAGTATTAGCAAAGATTTAAAGAGGCACTTATACAAGAGTAAAACTTATTGGGAACATGTCCCTTCAAACGTACAAGCTTAATTAAAATTATTTCTCAAAAATCTCGAGAGTGTAATCTGGGTAAGTAATTAATGATAAAAGCTAAAGAACCCGGATCGAAAACTCTATATTAAAAACCTATTATAATTCCCATTCTTCATAACAGTATTGGTTTAATAGGTAGAGAAAACGTGCATGTTGGAATATGGAGTCAAGGCTACTAACATTTGTGTTGGGTGATAACTGCGCCATGGCCTTCTGTGGGTATATTAAACCAAAGCGCTAGAATAGGATTTTAAAGCAACTCCCTGAGGCAGTAAGGTGGGCCATGGAGAAATGCTTAGGGGATTTCCATTTTGACAATGAATTCTCATTCTAAACTAATGGGTCAATTGTCGAAGGGTTCATTGCTCTGGCCTCCTATGCTAGATTCACAAAACATGATATTATCAAGGTAGCAAAAAGCATTTTCATATCTGAAGTTCTGGGTGGACTGGAAAAAATAATTTTTAGCATAAACCCTTATCTCACTGCACCTTTTATGGAGGTTATTATGAGGATGAAGATAGATAAGTTGAAGGAGATTCTGAGAGGCAAGCGTGTACCCATGCTACTAATTAAGGATGAATGTGGTTTTGATAAACATTGGCCTGAAATGAAACACAATATGGATTTCTTATTTCAGGAAGTGCTTAACACTAATAACTATAAGGATTGGCTACATACGTACTGGGAAGAGGAAGGATTCACCATCCCTGAATCCCTGAACAAAATGGCCATGGAGGACTTTCTTATCATCGCACCATCAATTAAACGAAGCTCAAAACAATTGGGATACGAGATCAAAGAGGATGATACCATCATTATTGTGAAGAAAAATGAAGGAGAATGGAGTTGTGACTGGCTGCAGAAAGCTTAGGGTAGGGTTGAAGTCAGTGTTTTAGGCTGGTAATATTAATCTATTTTATATCTATTAAGTAATTTTGGAAATCGTCCTAGTAAGCCCTTGTTACCTTTTTGTATATAAAACTTGGAAAGACATTAAGATAGATCTAGGCTGTCTAGCCTGGGTTATGCATAGACCTTTACTAATTTGATAGAAAAAATGGGAACAATATTAGTAATGTAATCATTCTAATCAATAATATAGATAGATAGCTAAAAATACAGGTTGGTTTAAGTTAAATCTGTAAAATAATGGGTATTTTCTTTTACACATGTATTTCAAGTTATAGTTTTGGGGCTTTCCAACACAACTGAGTTATCATAGGAATGATGATAATGGTTCATAATCTTCACGATAATTTTATGCTTATATCTCTACTTATATTCTTGGCCCAAATAATTTATAAGTATGTTGGAGCTATACTGGTACTATTATCTCTAGAATTCATAATCTAATGATCAGAATTCTAGTCTGACTGTCATCCTTGTGATAGATAGCTTCGGTCCGTTTTTAATTTTTTGTTTATTCCAATGAGGCTATGTATCTTATGCTTCACTATTACTTAAGTTTGAATTTGGACCCTATAAAATTATGATCCTAAAATTCCTTTCTGCCTTAAGTTGTAGTTTGGTACTTTTAATCATACTTAGATAAAAAAGAATACAAGGCAGGTAGGGTGTTCATCAGATTCCTCTAGTCGAGATGAAATCAAATCTTCAATTCAGAGGGTTACGACTATTAGGACACTTAGGGACATCCTTTATCAGTCATACACTAATACTCTAAATTAAACACTAACCTTCATAAAGGTATAATATATATTTGTTCTTCACCAAAGCTCCGTAGAGATCTGAATATAAGGCTTTAAATACACATTTTTATATTTACCCTGTATTTACTTTACTGATCTGAATTTCTTTCTAATGGCCATCTTGCTATCATCATTTAGGGACTTAGCATTTTCTTTCCTTCTATGCCCCTATTAAGACCCATTTGCAGTTCTGGAACTTTCACATCTCCTTTCAACCGTCTTTGAAGCTTTAGTTAAACCTGTAACTCCTTTGTGTCAACTAAGCAGTTTATTCCAACCCAAGAACTACTAAGTGGTGGGATTCGGTCCTTCTTTGGTGCATTTTAAAATCTCCCTCCAATACTCTGATGCTCTACTCCTCTGGGCTCTTGATATTATAGCTTTTGGTTGGCTAACGTCCTAGAAATTAGGTGTTCTTGGCGCAATTCCTGATGACGTTTGGAATTCTAGCTTTTGGACTACCGGGGGCCCTCTATACCTTCCAAGAGAGATCAGAGCTATTTATCCACCCCCTCTAGTGTTTCTAAAATCTTATCGTTGGCTGTCTGAGACTAGTGGCACCATGACTACGCCTATCAAATTAGTCTGCACTACTCCTTAGATAGCCTTCGACAGGGAAATCTCTGTTAAGCATCTGAAGTCTGTCCTTCTGAATTCCCAATCCATTGTCCTTAGAGCCATGTTTAGAATCTTAGGCAAATAATTCATGTCAAAATCAGATAGATACATGGTTAACACGGAGATCCCTGCCATGTTCATTGCGTCGGCTATCTATGTAGACCCTAGAAAAGAGGAGATTGGAAAACTTTGCTTGTGAATTTTCAAGAAGAAATATCTTGGTAACATCAAAAAAATTATCCAAAATATTAAACTGGATTGCACCATTACCATGCCTAGGTTCTATGACCTTCCAGCTATTAACGGAAGGCCAGCCCCGACTGTCCCATTATGATTGTTGAGGATTTTCATACATTTGTCTCCAGAGAATCTATCATCAAACGAAATCTTGATTTCCTAATGACCTTCATGCATTTAAGGACTCCAACTGTGGGGAACTGGTTCTACCCCTATTGGCATGATGATGATGTGGGGGTTACAAATAGGATGTGCTTTGATGATTCAGATTCTGAAGAAATGCTTGAAGTATGGTTGGATGAAGGAAATCCTCAAAGAAATAAAAGACCTAGGGTTGCTTCTCCGACTAAGGGAGCCTCTAGGGTGGGTGAAGAGGAAGGATGATCCCTTAGCCTCCCTATTTATCTTTCTTTCTTGTAAACTAAATGTTCAACTTTTCTTCCCTCTGATATTCAGAATTCGGAATCTAATAATATGAGATAAAAATTGGTCGGTCTATTTGGTCCTATACTCAATCTTAAGACTTAATTTTAGCTACTGAATATATAGGAATGTAAGGATAACCATGTGAATGACATGCTGAAGAGTATCTTAGCTATAATTTTTGAACAATAGTTATGTTGTTATAACTAATTAATCTATAAAGGAGACCTGGGTAACTAATATGTAAATTTAGCTGGCATTTTATAATAATATGGAAACATATCGGTATACGGCTAAAAGATAAGTTATCATTCTGGTCTAATTTAACAAAAATGCTTATATTTCTCAAACTATCTTAGACATATCTCTAGAAGTATCCATCCTCGTTAAACTAGATTAATCAGATCTCCTATATTTACAAATGTATGGGTTACTAATTAGGTGTGCTTAAACATTGTATTATCTAGATTAATGATCTATCAGCATTTTGTTGTTCCTTGTTAATCTAGTCTAATTTTTTGCTGCTTATCTTCTACTCGAATAAGTGGATTAAACCTCTAAGATAAGCCTTGGAAAGGCAACTAGGTAATAACACCAACCTTTGAGGCAATTTTACAAAGATAAAGGTAAGTAATTTTCAGAACCTTTCCTATATTTAACTTAGCTTCAAGAATTTCCTTTACCATCTACAAGATGTCGATATCTTCATACACTGTAAACAAATAATTGTAAATGCAGAGAACTATTAAAGATAGTGTTGTCAAAAGTACTCTCGGTAATACATTTGGTTTCATTTCGCGCAAGCTACTGAACAGTATCATTAAGTTTTAATCTTAAATAAATCATGTCACATAACCCATAATGGAATTTTATAAAGAATAACATGAGGAGAGCCTAGGACTTATTTTTATGTTCTAGCCTTTATCGGAATAGTAAACAGGCATATTTTAGGTGGGAAGTGGCAAGTATGGTTCCTTTTGTTAAAAGGTTGGGCAATTTTAATATCTATAAGCATTTTTGTTGCTAATGGTTATTTCGTTATTTTATGCTTCTCTTTGGTAGAAGGTAGCTTTATTTTATAACCTTTAAATATGTGTTTCTAATGGGTTAAAGAGCTATAGCATGTTGCTCTAGTTTGTGTTGTGTACATGATTAGCATTATACACGGGTGAAAGGTGCAGAGAGTTGAAATACAAAGGTTCAGGTGGATTTTCTAAATGAATCTTTACCAATTGGTTGCTTGTGAATAATAAGTGGTCCAGGGTATTGGAGTTGTCATACCTTTATGATAAAAGCATGCCCTCGGTTGGTTAGCATTCATAGATAATACTGTTATCTTTAAATATTTTGAAAGGAATGTTCCAATTTCCTGTAAATGAGGGAATGCCCTTATAACTCAAATTTTGTACTATGAATCTGGATCTAAGATCCCGAGCAAGACTGGAGGTTTTCTTCTCCATTATTTCCTACCAGTGCTCGAAGTGAATGGATTTCTTTTATATTTTACTAGCATTAATATAATTTTTGGCTTCGGCCTTTTACTGATCAAAAAAAAAAAAAAAACAATGAAGAATATTTTTTTATCATATAATGTTATTATTTAATTAAACTTAGAGAACATGAATAATTAAATAATAGAAACTATGTGACATAATATTAATTAAAAGCTAAATAATTAAACAATTAATTAAAAAATTTCAATTATTGGATTTGGGGGGAAATAATGTATTTGAAATTTAAATTAGGAAGAAGGACACAAAATAATTAAATAATAAAGATTATTTAATTAATTAGGACGAACATTAGTAAATTATTGCACACAGACAACAAGAATTTTTTTAGTATCTATAGTCTCTTCTAGAGACTCTTATGGATGAGTTTATGTCCTTTGGACCAACCCGTGAGAGAGCTTGCATTCTTGGTGGTATGGATGGTTCATCTTGGTTTGAAGAAATTCTTAGAGAAGCTATTGTCATGCTCCTCCCTTGTGATGCATGGTGGGATTATGGATCTTTTCATTTTGTGGATCATGAGGCACACATCAATCATTTCTCTTTAAGATGAGTGATATCTACATCAAGAGAGAAAGTTGCCGCTAAGTTTTGAGATTCATTTTTGGACAATAGCTTAATGGTTTGATAGCATGATGGATGATAAATGTGGTATCGATATGTTTTATGTATTTATTCACAACCCTAGGCATGGTCATAGTTATATCAGAGTAGAGCCTTAGAAGCTTGATGGAGATTTGTGCAACATTGGCAGATTTATTCAGCCTACTTCCAAGAGAGCTAAGAATGTAGTACCTATAGTCATGATGCACCATATATACTTCAACAAATATGCATATTCGCATCCAAATTTGGTTTGGGATTCAAGAGCTCCTTAGAGGGTGATTCGTTTGATGAAATTCTTGAGGGGAAGCAATCTTTAAGCCAAGAGGACTGTAATGTCCCCAAGTATTTGAAAGTGACTTAAATAAGTTATCTTAAAATTAAATTAATTTCATAAGGACTTCTTTAATTAATTTTAATTATAAAATAAAAAGGAAAAAAATAAAAAAATAAGTCACTCTATTATGTTTATCTATTGTAATCTTCTACATACTTCTTGGAAACCTTTTTTAAGGAGGTGGTTGGGCATTGTAAATCATCATAGATCATCTATTTCTTTGTTTACAATTGCAAATCTAGTTTGGAATCGAGTCTCTTGTTTGTAGTTTCAAAGGCGCAAGACTCTCTAGTTTTTTTAGTTTCGCCCAGATTTGTGAAGTCTTCAATTGAAGAAAAATTGGCTATAATAATTATATTTGGAGTTGTTTGGTATTGAATTTGAAAATAAGAATATGTTATTGATGACAAATCATTCTTTGTTTCTGCGATATAATTCCTTGGTCAATTTTTGTTTGATGATGGCAGCATAATTCCATGTTATCTATCATTCAATTGCTTGTGTTTAGCATAGCTTATAAACACTATTTTTGGGGAGTATATCGAGTTGGGTCTATACTGTCTAAAGACTAGTTAATTACCATAATATTGGTGTCACCTATTTAGTTGATATCGTTGATTCTTGTAGAGGTTCGAACTCAATCCTTGACATAAGAAAGAAGTAAAGATTGACAACTAATGGTAAGACTAACGCAAATATCAAAGGAATTTGTTTGATAACCATTTCATTTGCATCGATTTGATGATAAAAAAACTACCACAAAGTTGGATATAAGAAAATACCATTGAGAAAACATTACTCTAGACACAATTTGATTTGTAGTGATTAATTCATTGATTGAATAACTAATTACAAGCATCATTTGAGACTCGGATTTCATACCCTAATTATT
>MU225371.1:143351-170442 GCA_018584345.1 Thuja plicata
GGGGAGAGAGAGAGAGAGAGAGAGAGAGAGAGAGAGAGAGAGAGAGAGAGAGAGAGAGAGAGAGAATAGAAGCTTCAAGCACTTTGGTGTTTGCATTCATTTATTTTCCTTTCTTTGCTTGTACATTTTACTAGTTATGTTTCAAGTTATTCGTTATTGGTAGCTTTGTGTGTTGAATTTATATTATTTGTAAACCATTGCTACTAACCCCTGCCTTTGGAAAGCTTGGGAACCACGAATCACGAAAGAGGAGGCATACATTTTTTGTGAACCCGACGTGAAACAAATAGCTCAAATATATCTTGCAGACAACAGACAGAATCAATCAGCCATGGTCGTACGGTTGCAGATCTAAAAATTCATTTTTTCTTGATATCTTTATTATTTCGCAATCACTGCTATTCTGCCACAATTAACGAAACAGTGTCGCAATTGACTGGTTTAATACCGCAATTGATTGCAGGCTTTCGCATCGCTATTCTGTCATCTTTTGTCTCTCTGTTTTCTAGCACTTTGTTGCAATTGATTGTAATTGACCGCAGTTACCTATTATCTACCGCAATTTCCTGTACTGTACCGCAATTGACCGATCTATGCCGCAATCGATAGCATTCTACCCTATAGCAGAGTTATTTACCGTAATCAAACACATTATGCCACAATTAATAGAAGATTGACGCACTTGCAAAACTGGTGCCGTAATTAACATAAAAGCCACATTTTTGTCTATTTTCTTGGTTTTTGTGCAGGGTTGACTGACAGTGAATGAAAAAAAGGGTAATCAAATGCATACCAGGTGCTAAACCATTAAAAGCTGGAAGAAGGAGAACCATCAACTATCGATCACAACAAAGGGCTATTCTCGCAATTACAGCTGAAGATCAAAGCGAAGCATACACCAGGTATATTGATTCAATCAAGAGATTTGCAAGTAAGTATAAAGTCACCATCAATTTCAGAAATCTCAATAATCCTGGAGTTTCTGTTGTTTTGGATTGAAAAGTTTTCACTCTTTGAGATACTAAATACTTTCTTTGACAAGTTTGAATCGAGGAGACAGGATAAAAATACAACCTAAAATTCACTCACTTGTCGATTTGGGTTTAAAAAGAACAGTGTTTGTCACACATCTTACATCTCACATTTCAGAATTTGGTGCTTAAAATTGACGTGGGAACTAAAAATTGAACAAAGGAAAAAAATCTCTCAAATTGGTGCATTAAAATTGAACAAGCAATCAACTCCTACTTTTTGAGCTTAAAACTAAACATGTGTGCTTGTATGGTGGTGTAGCTTAGTTCACATTTTAAACTTTTGGAGCTTAATCGATTTACCTTGTGTCTTGAGTTTTGGGTGCACTTGCACAATCTGTTAGATTAGATACCTTTGTACTTTTTAGAAAGGCCTATCCGGGGAATGCATTTCTTCCTCGGAGAATGACCTTAAACCGGTAACCCTTCTGACTAGTATATAAACAAGGTGCGAACCAAAGTTTCATCTTATCTAGCCAAGCTCGGGCGAGGTGTGTTGATGATAGTCTAGATTGGGTGAATATCCCTAAGGAGCCAGCATGGTCAATTAGTATTTTAAGTGAATCACACACGTACAAACCGATTGGATAGACTCCACGGACCCTTACCACAACCTTTTTAATTAGAGGCCAACCCTATCTACCTCCAAACATATACCTTGTTATAGTGCAAGGGGTTGCAGAATTTCTCCCCAAGATTTCCAACATATGTATCCCACGGTATTTGTGTAGTGAAAGAGATCTTCACTCCATGGCAACAATACTTGGCAACGACAAAAACATGGGCACCTACGTCGTGGACCTTCGTGTCCTAGTAGTGTGACAATTGTTGTGTGAGCTAACAAACATTCAAGCATTGGGCCTATAACATTGTATTCTGAAGCCATTGACCTAGATTAATCTGACTGTTCATTATTGAGATCTCGTGATAACCTTACAAATTGAAAAATTTGTAGAACGTACATTGTCAGTCTTCATTATTTAAAACGCAGTGTCTATTGTGCTTTTTCTTTGATCAATTTCTAAAATTCAAAACAAACATCCAACTGTCAAAAATGAGTCAAATGTGTTAAAGTCTAGGGTTGTCAACATCAACTATCTTGCAAATCATAAGCCTTGTTCTAGAAAATCAAAATTGTCAGACACAGGTACCTCTCTTCTAGTATTTTTTGAGACTGTTTCAAGCCATCTTGCGATCACACATCCATTTCAAGTATCAAATTCTTGATGCTTCTCAAGTCATAGACGTTGCCCATACCAATACTGAGCATCAAAAATAGCATTTCAGAAGGAGTAGAGAGAGACAATAGAAGCTTGAATCACTTTGGGGTTTGCATTCATTTGTTTTCCTTTCTTTGCTTGTATATTTTATTGGTTACATTTCAAGTTATTTATTATTGGTAGCTTTGTGTGTTGAATTTATATTATTTATAAACCATTGCTACTAACCCCTACCTTTGGAAAGCTTGGGAACCACGAATCACGAAGAAACGGATCATCAAAAATCCTAAAAAAAATAAAAAATGTCCTGAAAAGAATCAATCCTCAATCAAAAACATTCAAAAATTTGCAAAATCCCAAGCAATAAAACTAACTTGGTTATCAACAAAGCAAGAGGGCGATCATGCCCAGTCCATCAATGTCACAATCATGAGCATTGCAAATCAGCATTGGGCCCATATGACACAGCTATATCAATCTATCAAACCTATCAACAAGAAAATTGGCTACCACGCCAATCTATCAAATGTCACAATCATGAGCTTTACGAATCAACATTGGGCCCATTTGACACAGCCTGATTAGCCATCCAAAATGATCAATCAATCAAATCCTATCAATCATTTTACACAGTGATAGATACGCTCAAAACCAGATAGGTCAGTCTTATATGAGTCATCTTTTACTAAAACCAGACACACTCAAGCAATCAAGCCTATCAAGCCTATCAAAAGAGTCAAGCCAATCAAGAGAATCCAACTGAATTAAGGAACCATCCAAAAATGTTGACTAGGTCAGTCAGTCAGTCAGATATTAGTCTATATTTTTGAGATTATGTTCTTACGCTACTCCAGGATCCACCATGTGAGGAGAGTATCTATGATAGATCATGACTTATTTTATTTGATTGACATATGTTGAATGTTCACTTTGATTTTAGGGCCATGATGATTTAGGATAAATGTGGTAGGTGTTGTCACTTATCTGGCAGCCGCGCAGTTTCATGATCTGAGATTAACCCTGGGAAATAATTGGACATTCCTTCTCTTTTATCCGATTGTTTAATTTATAGAATCAAGAGCTCATGCTACTATTCAGATGGACTCTGGGTTCATTGGAGTTCTATCTTAGTTTCTATGGTCTTTTATTTTTGCAATCAAGAGCTCACGATGCTATCTAGATGGACTCTAGGTGCGTAGGAGTTCTATCTTGTTTGCTTTGGTCTTTTCTTTACAGAAACAAGAGCTCACAGTGTTATCCAGATGGACTCTGGGTGCATAGGAGCTCTATCTTAGTTTCCTTGTTTTTAGTTTATTCAGAGGGCAAAGCGGTATCTAGATGGTCAATATCTAGGTGCTTTTGACTCTCTTTCTTTTCAAACAGGGAACATAGCTAGACCCATATGGTCAATATTTGGGTGCACTAAGTTCTCTTTCTATTCAGTCTCTCTACTCCTTCCAGTTATCAAGAGGTCGTAGCGGTATCCAGATGTTATGTGATTTGGATGCATTGGATGCTCTTCAGAATCAAGAGCTCACGGTGCTTTTCAGATGGACTCTGGGTGCATTAGAGTTCTATCTTGGTTTCTATAGTCTTTTCTTTTTTCAATAAAGAGCTCACGATGCTATCTAGATGGACTCTGGGTGCGTAGGAGTTCTATCTTGTTTGCTTTGGTCTTTTCTTTAGGAAATCAAGAGCTCACAGTGTTATCCAGATGGACTCTGGGTGCATAGCAGTTCTATCTTCATTTCCTTGTTTTTATTTTATTTAGAGGGTAAAGTGGTATCTAGATGGTCAATATTTGGGTACTTTTGACTCTCTTTCTTTTCAAACAGGGAACATAGCTGGACCCAGATGGTCAATATTTGGGCGTACTAAGTTCTCTTTCTATTCGGTCTCTCTACTCCTTCTGGTTATCAAGAGGTCATGGCGGTATCCAGATGGTATGTGATCTGGATGCATTGGACGCTCTTTAGAATTTCAAAAAATAAAAAAGATGCAATGATGACAAATATTGGAAACAGGGGCAGCAAATTGGGACACTCATCCTTTCTATCAATTCATATCTATCAAAAAAGCAAAATTCCTTTCTATCATCCCATATCTATCAAATTAATCCCAGAGAGCATATTTCCAAACTAACTTCCTTCTAACTAACACATGCATTACTCAAATATTTTGTGCATAATAGATTGCATCCATTCCATTTAAGTGCATCAAAAAAAATGAAAAAACCATAGTAGTTACATACATGATAAATCATAAAATCACATGCATCCATAAGCATCTCATAAACATGCATTTCATTTCCACCATCCTGCATAAACATGTCAGTATCATAGCAAAAGTAAATCATCCATCTACGAGTCTACATAATAGAATGATATTGCATATACATTTTTTCATCTAAACCAAATCATGTAGAATCAAACATATAGAAAGTAAACCAATGCACATCATATCAAATCACTAGCTGCATCTCATATAAATCAGAATATCTGAGTACAAATGAACGGTCACAAGTCTAAACAAAGGAAGGTAATCAACATATATATCAATAAATATCAGTGTGTCGGGATACAAAAATGGATGAGCCTCAAAGTAATATCAAAGGAACATCACTACAAAAATGGTACATGATACAAAAGAGGAAAGATATCAAAATCAGCATGTGCTACCCCCACCCTCGCTGCTAGGTGGATGAGGGGGTTGCATATCAGTAGCAGGTCTCTATGATGAACTGGGAGCACCAACACCACTACTCTGTGACCTCTATGATCTCTGAGAGGCTGTATAACTGGGAACTCTCTACTCTGCAGGAACTGCACCCTCGTAATGGCATCTCCAATACTTAATCTCTTATGAGCATCACGCCCAGATCTGTAATATTTGTCCAAAACATCTTAGTGTGAAGCATCCTGTACACTGTCAATAAATGAACAGACCTTAGCTCGTGCCAGTCGCTCTCTAGCCTCTGTCGTAGTCATCCTGGCCTCAGCTACCATAACCATAGCCTCCAAAGCAGTGGCACAAGCATTAGCATAAGCAAGTCTAGCCTACAAATCAGAAACCTGTTGCGTGAGTCTCTCCACATCAGAAGGATCTATGTCCATCCCTTTTGTGTGTTTAATTCATTTATCTTCAAATAGATAACTCCAATCAGATCACATAGTTTACTCCACCCATCTCTCCAGTTCACATGGGTAACTCCACCCACCTCTTCAGTTCTAAAAGGTAACTTATAATTAGCTCTTCAGTCAACCAAACTCTATCTCCTCTTTACCAATTGAAGAGGTGGAGTTTACTGATGGCTTCTCCAGTTCCCTTTCATCTCCACCATTCATCTCCCTATCTCTGGGATTGATCTCAATCGTTCATTTCATCCTCAATTCCTATATAATAAACCCTTCATAACCATTTGAAGGATCCAGGATTTCAAGCTCTCATGCACCATTACTCCATCAGTTTGGTTCTAGCATTTAAGCCATCTTGCGATCACACACCCATTTCAAGTATCAAATTCTCGACGCTTCTCAAGTCATAGACGTTGCCCATACCAATACTGAGCATCAAAAACAATATTTTGGAAGGAGTTGAGATAGACAATAGAAGCTTCAAGCACTTTGGGGTTTGCATTCATTTGTTTTCCTTTCTTTTCTTGTACATTTTATTGGTTATGTTTCAAGTTATTCATTAGTGGTAGCTTTGTGTGTTGAATTTATATTATTTGTAAACCATATTTCAATTTAAACTATAGGAAATTAAATTTAATTAATTAATTAATGGTAATTAATCAATTAAGGTTAATTAATTAAATAAAATTAATTATTTAATTAATTTTGTGAATTTGATTAGATGATTTGGGAGATGAATTTAGAGGAAAATAGATAATTAATTAACGATTAAAAAACCATGATGGATCTCTGAGAGGCTGTATAAATGGGAACTCTCTGCTCTGCAAGAACTGTACACTCGTAATGGCATCTCCAATACTCAATCTCTCTCTGAGAATCACGCCCAGATCTATAATATCTATCCAAAACATCTCGGTGTGAAGCATCTTGTACATTGTCATTGATCTCAACCGTTCATTTCATCCTCAATTCCTATATAATAAACCCTTCATAACCATTTGAAGGATCCAGTATTTCAAGATCTCATCCGCCATTACTCCGTCAGTTTGGTTCTAGCATTCAAGTCATCTTGCAATCACATACCCATTTCAAGTATCAAATTATCGACGCTTCTCAAGTCATAGACGCTGCCCTTACCAATACTGAGCATTAAAAACAGCATTTCGAAAGGAGTAGAGAGAGACAATAGAAGCTTCAAGCACTTTGGGGTTTGCATTCATTTGTTTTCCTTTCTTTGCTTGTATATTTTATTGGTTACGTTTCAAGCTATTCATTATTGGTAGCTTTGTGTATTGAATTTATATTATTTGTAAACCGTTGCTACTAACCCTTGTCTTTGGAAAGCTTGCGACTTTACATTAAAAATGCTAATTTTTATCTATTAATTAATGGTTTTTTAATCGTTAATTAATCATCTATTTTCCTCTAAATTCATCTCCCAAATAATCTAATCAAATTCCCAAAATTAATTAAATAATTAATTTTATTTAATTAATTAACCTTAATTGATTAATTAATTAAATTCAATTTCCTATAGTTTAAATTGAAATATTTAAACTTACTAATTAAATTCTTCTAATTAAATTAATTTAATTTCATCAAATAAAGCAATTCTAAATCAAAAAGAATTCAATTATCTCACATGTTAAAAACTTTAATTAAATAAATGAATTAAATATTCATTTATCTTCAAAGAGATAACTCCAATCAGATCACATCGGTTACTCCACCCATCTCTCCAGTTCACATGGGTAACTCCACCCACCTCTTCAGTTCTAAAAGGTAACTCACAATTAGCTCTTCAGTCAACCAAACTCTATCTCCTCTTTACCAATTAAAGAGGTGAAATTTAGTGATGGCTTCTCCAATTCCCTTTGATCTCCACCGTTCATCTCCCTATCTCTGGGATTGATCTCAACCGTTCATTTCATCCCTAATTCCTATATAATAAACCCTTCATAACCATTTGAAGGATCTGGGATTTCAAGCTCTCATGTGCCATTACTCCATCAATTTGGTTCTATCATTCAAGCCATCTTGAGATCACACACCCATTTCAAGTATCAAATTCTCGATGCTTCTCAAGTCATAGACGCTGCCCATACCAATACTAAGCATCAAAAAAAATGTTTCGGAAAGAGTAGAGAGAGACAATAGAAGCTTCAAGCACTTTGGGGTTTGCATTCATTTGTTTTCCTTTCTTTGCTTGTACATTTTATTGGTTACATTTCAAGGTATTCGTTATTGCTAGCTTTGTGTGTTGAATTTATATTATTTGTAAACTGTTGCTACTAACCCCTACCTTTGGAAAGCTTGGGAGCCATGAATCACGAAAGAGGAGGCGTACATTTTGGTGAACCCGACGTGAAACAAACAGCTCGAATATCTCTTGCAGATGACAGACAGAATCAATCAACCACGGCCATACGGTTGCAGATCTAAAAATTAATTTTTTTCTTGATGTTTGTGTTATTTTGCAATCGTTGCTATTCTACCGCAATTGACGAAACAGTGTCGTAATTGACTAGTTTAATACCGCAATTGATTGCAGGCTTTCACATCGCTATTCTGTCATCTTCTATCTCTCTATTTTCTAGCACTTTGCCACAATTGATTGTATTTGACCGCAGTTACCTATTATATGTCGCAATTGCCTGTACTGTACTGCAATTGACCGATCCATGCCACAATCGATAGCATTCTACCGCAGAACAGATTTATTTACCGTAATTGAACACAATCTACCACAATTGACAGAAGATTGCCACACTTTCCAAACTGGTGCCGCAATTAACATAAAAGCCACATTTCTATCTATTTTCTTGGTTTCTGTGCAGGTTTGACTGACAGTGAATGACAAAAAGGGTAATCAAATGCATACCAAGTGCTAGAGCATTAAGAGCAACAAGAAGGAGAACCATCAAGTATCAATCACAACAAAGGGTTATTCTTGCAATCGTAGCTAAAGATCAAAGTGAAGCATACACCAGGTATATTGATTCAATCAAGAGATTTGCAAGTAAGTATAAAGTCACCATCAATTTTAGCAATCTCAATAGTCTCGGAGTTTCCAAATATTCTGTTGTTTTAGATTGAAAATTTTTCATTCTTTGAGATACTAAACACTTTCTTTGACAGGTTCGAATCGAGGAGACAGGATAACAATACAACCTAAATTCACTCACTTGTCGATTTGGGTTTAAAATGAATAGTGTTTTTCACACATCTTACATCTCACATTTCAGAATTTGGTGCTTAAAATTGACATGGGGACTAAAAATTGAACAAAGGCAAACAATCTCTCAAATTGGTGCATTAAAATTGAACAAGCAATCAACACCTACTTTTTGGGCTTAAAATTGAACACTTGTGCTTGTATGGTGGTGTAGCTTAGTTCACATTTCAAACTTTTGGAGCTTAATCAATTTACCTTGTGTCTTGAGTTTTGGGTGCACTTCCACAATCTGTTAGATTAGACACCTTTATACTTTTTAGAAAGGCTTGTCTGGGGAATGTGCTTCTTCCTCAGAGAATGACCTTAAACTGATAATCCTTTCGACCGGTATATAAACAAGGCGTGAACCAAAATTCCATCTTATCTAGCCAAGCTCGGGCGAGGTGTGTTGATGATAGTCTGGATCGGATGAATATCCCTAAGGAGCCAGCGTGGTCAACTAGGCTCTTAAGTGAGTCATACACGTACAAACCGATTGCATAGATGTCATGGACCCTTACTACAACCTTGTTAATTAGAGGCCAACCCTATCTACCTCGGAATAGATACCTTATTATAGTGCAAGGGGTTGCAAAATTTCCCCCCAAGATTCCCAACATATGTGTCCCGCGGTATTTGTGTAGTGAAAGAGATCTTCACTCCACAGCAACAATACCTGGCAACGAAAAAAACACGGGCGCCTATGTCGTGGACCTACATGTCCTAGTAGTGTGACAATTGTTGTGTGAGCTAACAGACATTCAAGAATTGGGCCTATAACATTGTCTAAAAAATCCATTGACCTAGATTAATCTGGTTGTTCATTGTTGAGACCTCGTGATAACCTTGCAACTTGAAAAAGTTGTAGAACATACACATTGTCAGTCTTCATTCTTCAAAACACAATGTCTGTTGTGCTTGTTCTTTGATCAGCTTCTAAAAAGCAAAACAAACATCCAACTGTCAAAAATGAGTCAAATGTGTTAAAGTCTAGGGTTGTCAACATCAACTGTCTTGCAAATCAAAAGCCTTGTTCCAGAAAATCAAAATTGTCAGACAGTGGTACCTATCTTCTAGTCTTTTTTTGAGACTGTTTCCCATTTACCGCAATTGCCCGCATTTTGCCACAATTGATGGAAGTCTGCCGCAGTTAAAGTTGTTTATTTCCACAATCGACTTGTTTATTACCACAATCGGTGATAGAATACCGCAATAAACCATTCACTTTATCGCAATTGGTAGAGTTGTGCCACATTTTACCAAAGATATTTTACACCTATTTTGAACTCAAAACCTTGAAAGTACTCTCCATTTTGTGTCAAAGACCAGTGTCTATCCCAGAAAAATGCGAAGAACATTGTGTGAATCTCTAAACATTAAAGATCATCCCCTCTTTGAAAAGCATGATTATTATCTAAAATATTGTTAGTTTGAAAGCTCAGACTTGAAATATCTTGGTCTTGTCATATCAAACATCATCATTATCTCTATCAAGTGACTTTGTCCCAGACAAAGGTTGACAAATCTTATATTTTACATCATCACAACTTTGAGATCAAGATAAATCAACATCTATCCTTAGAATTACCCTTGTCCAAAACATAACTCAGACTTTCCTAGAAAGGTTACCCCTTTTTTGTTTGCTTTATATCACTTGTTTTAGTTACAAAATGTAGACCACACTATGTCTCAAACACCTCATGGAGGGCCTTATACAAGGTTGAAGGCTAGAACATAACCTGATGATTCATATATCAATAGATTCCCCGCTTGGGAAACAGAGAGAGAGGACGATCCTTTCATAAACACCAGTTCTGCTCTATTCATTGAACAACCCCATGGGTCAGCTTTTTTCCAAAATGTCACAGAAGAGGAGCTTGAGGATATAGAACAAGATGCTTATTCCACACAAGTAGTTGACATTGTTATAGAGAGGAACCCGGAACGTTTCTTAGCCATGTTGATAAAGAAGGGAGTCAAACTCCCCGCTAAATTCAGTGTTTGACCATATGGCCTGAAAACCCTCTCGCAGGTCCAAATACTACTAAATCGTCTTAGATACTACCGGTGGTTTCATAAATTTTCCCACCTTTGACAATACCAACATTGGCACAGACGATACCCAATCAAACCAATTGCACAAACCAAGCAAGCACATCTTCCACTCAAAGCATGACATGCTCGCAACAAAGTGGGCCCATGGTCACTAGTATGCCTCCACCTTTGTTCTCATGGCTTGGCCAATCAAGCTCTCATGCTATGCCTTCCATCCCCCCAAAAAATAGCAATTGTGCTAAAATTGTGCCGCTACTGCAGTCAATTCCTACTAGTCTTGGGATCAATACATCATTCCCACAGGGATCCATCTCAACAGGTCTGACTTATAGTCAATTCCCACCCAAGGCTACACCTTTGACCATTCAAAAACCAATCCAACCCCAGCTTCAGTTTCCATAAATCCAACCCCAGCAATAGTAATCCCAGCTTCAATTGCCACAATTCCAAACTCAGCAACAACAACCCCAGCTTTAGTTTCTACAAATCCAACCCCAGCAACAACAATCTCAGCTTCAGTTTCCACAATTCCAACATTAGCAACAAAAACCCCAGCTTCAGTTGCCACAAACCCAACCTCAGCAACAACAACCCCAATTTCAACAGCAACCATATACACCCCAACAATGTCAACCACAGTTTCAACAAAAACATGCCCAACCCCCACAAAAAACACATCAAAACCCACCTTGGGCCGCTCATGTGCACCCATTTCACAATCATGTGGTGAGAAATCAATATCAAGTTCCAAGGACAAGGTCCTATGTTCCTAATCACGGGACGTAGAGGCACAACCTCATACCCACTACAATACAAAGGAACAACATCACACATCAGCCTCAGTATCAAACATACATGTTGATGCAACAAATGAAAACCCTTCAAACCCAAAGGATAGATATGCAAAATCAGGGGCAAACTAAATCCTACACCGCAGAGGATTTATACCCATACCCCTTTGATCACTCTCTTTACATGTCTCCTTTCCCAACTCACTTCTCCGTGCCAAAATTTGACAAGTATAGGGTCAATACCAACCCTATTAAACATATCCAAGAGTTTTTTGCTAGTTGTGTCAAAGTCGCGCATGATGAGACATACTTAATGCGACTGTTCCCATAAAGCTTAGCCGAACCAACAATGGAATGGTTCTCAAATTTACATCATAGCATTCAGTCTTGGGGTGAACTGGCTGAAAAGTTCATCGCTCACTTCCATCATAACATCGAGCGCAAGGTCAGTATCAAGGACCTTTATGATATCAAACTGAAGGATGGAGAGTCTTTTGTGAAATTCCAATAAAGATGGAGGAATATTGAAAATTGAATAACGTATGATGTGCCTGAACAAGACCTAATAGTCATGTTCATTGACAAACTTATTCTAGACATGTCATTCACAATAGAATTACAGTTAGCTCTGAACTTCACACAACTCATCGAACGAGGAGTTCATTGTGAGAAGAACTTAGTCAAACGAGGAATCCTTGTAGATTTGACCCAAACAAATACAAACAAAAATACAACAGACAAAGCTAAGTGATGGAACAAAAACAAAAATGTCACCAACGATGGTGTCATTGATGTGAAGACAGTCAACTCTGCACAACCCAAAGTTTCACTACAAGGCACACCTGTGGCAAACCAACAACCCATAGGGCCCACTCAACAATCATATACTCAAAACCAACCTCCCCCTATCCAAGCAGCCATTGTGTCAACTAGTCAACAACAGACTTAACGCAAACCACAGTTTCAATTCCAACAACGAGATTTCACACCATTAGGAGAGCCAATAGAATCAGCTTTATGAAAGCTTATACAATCCAACACTATCACTCTCCTAGAAATCAGGGAATTTGAACAAGGTGCAAAAAAACCAAGATGGTATAATGATAATGACTTCTGCGAGTTTCATGGGTGAAAGGACACAAAACACCTAACTGTTACCGATTGAAACATGCTATCCATGATCTGATTGACACGGGGTTCATCGATGTAAAAAATACCCAAACCAAAGGAAAAACTAATCACATTATATTCAATGATACATTTCATGATCACAACAAAGGGAAAGCCTCTGAGTCTGGTGGATCATCAAAATAGGTCAGCTATACATATGTCAATAGTGATAACATTATCAATTGCCTCAATCCTTCAAATAGCCATGTGGCTATGATCACTATCAAAGACCAAGGTAACAAATGTGTTGTAACCACGCATCATACCAGAGTTGTCTTGTAGGGAGTACCATCCTCGTCTACTATATCTTCCAATCCTAATGCAACCTCAGATCTACAGCCAAGCCTAGTGGATCAACTAAAACACACACCTGCCCAGATCTCCATGTTCGACCTATTGTACATATCTTCATAGCATAAACTGGAACTTGATCAAGCCCTTAAGAATGTAGTTTTCCTAAGGGAAATAATACTCGAGAGCTTCCAAATGATGTTTAACCATATAGCTACTAACAAACATACAACATTCACAGACCGTGATGTGTCGCCACATAAACCCCTTCATAATGACTCTTTGCACTTGCTTGTCCAAGTCCACAAAAGCACTATTTGTAGAGTCCTTATTGATGGTGGGGATGGATTAAACATCTATACTCTAAAGTTAATCAAGCAACTAGGCTATTCAAAATCTAGCATTGATGTTACACAGAGGATAAATATCAGAGCTTACAACAAAGAGGAAAGATCCTCTAAAGGTATTATCATTCTACATGTATGTATTGGCCCAGTTGTCAAGAACACTCCCTTCCAGATCCTAGATCTTGAGTTGGGATACAACATATTACTAGGGAGACCATGGATACATTAAATGCAAGTTGTACCTTCAACATACCATCAATGCATCAAGTTCCCATAGCAGGGAGAAGAAATCATCATAGAGGGAGATCCCAATCCTTTCCAATACTGTAATGCGGTCCAAATCAACACTGACAACCAGGCTCCCTCAAACCAAGACACAAGCATCCCATCCTCTTCAGATTCAAATCCTAAGGATGTCACATGGAAAGTAGGAAAAATATCCATTACCGACAAGTGTTGTGGTGAATACAGCTATGAAGAAGCTTTCACTATCATGAACATGCCTCAGAGCCCAAGAACATATGGCATGCCGCAACCAGTTATTATGACAGAAACTCCAGAGCATGTTCTATTCAGATGTCCACCCACAACTTTTGTCAAATGGGGAGACATTCAAGAATAAAACCCATTTGTACAAGATATCAGTACATGGTTGTACCAAGACCCACAAGAGACACTTCAACAACCCCTACCCATATCAAACTATGGAAATGGTTACACAATGCTACAAAGATTTGGGTATGATGGTACAAATGGTCTGGCGGTAAGACAACAAGGCTTAATGGAACCATCTCTCCTGCCAACCTAGAGAAACAAGAGAGGGTTAGGATATGGGCAATAAAGAACCAACCCTATAATCCAAGACCACCAAGTTGATCAGGAACAAATAGTAGAGATGCACCGGGGGAAAAACTCAGAACATGTCTTGATAAGAAACATACTACAACAATTGTTGCCCGCCGAAGTGGGAACCACTCAAACCTGAATAAACCTCAACATAGCCATCAACGATAATGAAGGAAGTGAGACATCTCACAAGCGTTATATTGAAACTAACTCCCACGAGTATGAGTGGAGATCCCTTCATGACTCTGAATTGTCGATCTGAGATTATTCCCCTCGGTCAGCCACCACCATAGACCTTATCAACTTATTTGACCAATTATCCATTAATGACCAACCCTACATAGATAAATATGTCATTTACCATTACTCAGGTGGTGCGTCCACATCAGAGTCTAGTTTTGTAGGAACCATATCTGTAGTCCCTTTCAACCAAATAGAGATAAACCAACACGAGATTCTATGTCTTGTACACCTAGAACTAATAGAGTGGGATCAACAAGGACCACCTGATATGGATGTATTCAAAAATGATGATGCTATTGTAGAATTCATGGGACTTAGAGAAGGGATTCCATCAGGAGACCATAAATCAGGTTTCTCTATTGATCTCGACAGATCAACATACTTTGGGGAGGAAGCTCCTCTTTCCAGTCAACAAACAAGTTGAAAAAGAAAAAAGAATCGTTAGTAAGTGAAAACCAAAAGGCACTTACTGACACAAAAAATGATAAATATATCAAACAAGACGTATCTTCTAGTGAAAATCTCAGTGAGGTGCTAGAAGATGGAAAGAAGGAACTCCTCCCCTTGACAGAGGAGAAGTTGGCATTACTAGTAGAAGAAATAGAGGAAGTCAACTTGGGAGATGAAAAGAACCCAAATAACATCTACTTGGTAAAATCACTCACCCTAGAGGAGAGAGAATAGTTCATCAATTTCTTCAAGGAAAGAATGATCAATTTCTCATGATCCTACTCGGATATGCCAGGATTAGATCTAGAGCTTGTACTACATCATCTCCCGTTGCTTCCCAATGCCAAACCTGTCAAACAGAAGCTAAGAAAGATGCATCCCCATGTTGCATTGCTAGTCAAGGCAGAATTGAGAAAACTCCTGGATGTTAAGTTCATAAGACCCATCCCCTATGTAGACTGGATATCTAACTTGGTACCAGTTACAAAGCACAGTGGTTAGATATGGATTTGCACACACTTCAGAGATCTCAACATAGCCTATCCCAAAGATGATTTTCCCTTACCTAACATTGATATGATAGTAGATCTAACTACTCGGCATCAAATGCTATCACTCATGGATGGCTTTCAGGATATAATTAGATAAGGATCGCGCCAGACGATTAACACAAAACAACTTTCACATGTCCTTGGGGCACATATTGTTGGAATGTCATGTCATTTGGTCTAAAGAATGTCAGAGAAACATATCAAAGGGCCATGACAACTATCTTTCATGATCTCATCCACAAAATAATGGAAGACTATGTGGACGACATACTAGCCAAGTCAATGCTTCGTAAGGATCATCTACAAGTATTGGGACCAATCTTTGATAGAATGCAGGAATACAAAGTCTGTTTAAACCCAAATAAATGTGCATTCAGGGTCACAGCAGGGAAGCTACTAGGGTTCATAGTGTCACATAGAGGCATTGAAGTTGACCCAGAGAAAGTCAAAGCAATATTGGACATGCCACCACCGTCCAACCTAAGGAAACTAAGGGGGTTACAAGGAAGGCTCCAATCAATCAGATGCTTCATAGCTCAGATAGTAGACAAGTGCCACCCATTCCAACATCTACTGCACAAAGACATCAAATTCATATGGACAGAGCAATGCGAACAAGCATTCCAAACATTCAAAGACTATCTACTCAAGTCTCCTATACTAGTGCCACCAATCCAAGGTAGACCATTGCTTCTGTATATCTCAGCAATGAAATCAAAATTAGGCATACTCTTGGCACAACATGATGACATAGGGAAGGAGAGAGTCGTCTACTATCTCAGCAGAACATTGGTCGGATATGAGCTCAACTATACACCAATTGAAAAATCATGCCTTGTAGTCATCTTCGCTTCCCAGAAGCTAAGGCATTACATGTTGAGTCACCAAACAAAGTTGATAGCACATGTTGATCTGTTAAAGTACTTCCTAAGCAAAGCAGCGCTCACTAGACGACTTGAAAAGTGGGTAATGATCTTAAGTGAGTTTGACATTGAGTATGTAGACAGAAAGGCCATCAAAGGGAAAATGATTGCAAACCAACTAGCAGAGGCACCTATTTAGGATCATCAACCTATCATTTCCAATTTTCCCGATGAATCTATTATGATAATACAAAAGGCGATCGAGGTATGGCAACTATACTTTGATGGATCATGCATGAACCATGGTGCGGGGGCAGGAATAGTGCTCATCACTCTGAATAATGATACAATTCCAAAATCTTTCAGACTCAACTTCCCCTGCACAAACAACATGGCAGAATATGAAGCACTGGTCATCGGTTTAAAGATAGCAATTCAATGGACATTCAAGAACCTTAAGGTCTACGGAGATTTGCAGTTGGTCATTAGCCAAGTCAACAATGATTATATGACCAAAGATGAGAAGCTAATACCATACAGAGCATAGATGGAAAGATTGCACACTAAATTCCAATACATCTTCTTTGAGAAAATACCATGAGCTCAGAACAAAGCTACAGATGTGATGGCTACCATAGCATCACTGATCGATATGCCTGGCAACAAAACACGATTCTAGTTTCTAGTGTAGCAAATCATGGTGCCATCACATCAAGCATCCATCACAAAATCAACATGCGTCCTTGTTGGTCCTGAAACCCCATGGTACCAAGATGTATATAATTACCTCCAACATAGTGTCCTACCTCCCAACTTTTCTATAAACTAGAGAAAGTCCCTCATCTGCCAAGCCTCTAAGTATACCATCCTCTCAACTACTCTATATAGATGAGGTCTAGATGGAACGCTACTACAATGTCTCACTTCCATGAAATCACAGAGAGCTATGTACGAGGTACATGAAGGAATTTGAGGAACCCACGGAGGTGGCAACAACTTAGCTAAGAAGATCATCCACATGGGATACTACTAGCCCACAGTAGAGACAGATGCATACAAATATGTACAAAGGTGTAGGCAATGTCAAATTCATGGAGACCTCATCCCTACACTAGCCCAAGAATTAAATCCTATCACTTCACCATTTCCATTTTCTATGTGGGGATTTGACCTAGTGGGCAAGATTACACCTTCTTCAGCAAATGGACACAAATACATCATAGCAGCAACAAAGTACTTTACTAAGTGGGTGGAAGCAATTCCCCTCACTTACATAACCGGAAAGTAGATATCAATGTTCATACTTAACCACATCATCTGTCGATACATGATCCCTCAAACCATCTTGACAGATCATGGTACGCATTTCCAAAACAAAGATGTTGAAGAGCTATGTGAACAATTCCAAATCAAACAAGGGTTCTCTTCATTCAATTATCCTCAATGGAATGGCTAAGCCGAAGCTACAAACAAAACAATTTTGAAAATCTTGAAGAAAACAGTGAATGAATCAGGGCGAGACTGGCATTTACAGCTTAGTACCGCATTATGGGCATACAGAACTAGTGTGAGAACACCTACAGGAGCAACTCATTTCTCCCTATTATATGGATCAGAGGTGGTGCTACCCCTCGAAGTGGAAATCCCATGCCTAAGGATATCATTAAAGAACCTGATTTCAAATGAAGACTACAAAGTAGCAAGGCTCAGTGAACTGGAGTTACTAGATGAAAGAAGACAACATGCATTCAACCACTTACAAGGCTATCAGAATCACCTTAGAAGGAACTATCACAAGAAGGTGAGACCACAAAAATTTGAGGTAGGAGACCTTGTCCTCATGGAAAATCAAAAGAACCAAGCAGAAAGAGTGAAACCAGGAAAGTTTGAGCCTAACTAGCTAGGACCATATGTCATTGTCAGCTCTACCCATAGTGGGGCATACCAACTGGTGACACTAGAAGAAGATCATCTCCCTAGATACATCAACATCATGCACCTCAAGAGGTTCTACGTTTGAGGTCTCTATGGTTAAGTCAACTATCTACATATCCAAAAAATACCAAAAAAAACAAATTTAAAAAAAATACAAAAGGTTACCTCGGTGAAAACCTGGCAAATAGGCGCCTTGGTGACAACAAAAAAAATAAAAAAATAAAAAAAGCAAAGAGAAACAAAATTGCTCTCTTAGTGAAAACCTAGAAAACATGCGCTATTAAGTAGGTACCTTGGTGAAAACCTGGCAAACAAGCACGAAGTGTTCAAATCCAGCTTCACCATCAATGAACTCCAAAATCAAAATCTTGAGCACACTTCAAATGCAAGACTGACTACCCCAGGATATATCCAAAAGAACAAACCACATTGAGCACCAAAAACTTATCTATGGTTAGTATTGGCTCACAAGAATAGGGGGCAATTCTAAATATCCTGCAAAAATCCTAAAAGAAAACTCATCAAAAATCCTAAAAAGATCAAAATGTCCTGCAAAAATCAATCTTCATAAAAAGCAATCGAAAAGATTGCAAAATCCCAAGCAATAAAACCAACTTGGTTATCAAGAGAGCAGAAGGAGATCATGCCATGTCAATAAATGCCACAATCATGAGCTTTGTGAATCAGCATTGGGCACATATGACATGGCTTTATCAATCTATCAAATCTATTAGCAAGCAACTAGCGACCAAAGCAATCTATCAAATGTCACAATCATGAGCTTTGCAAATCAACATTGGGCCCATCTGACATATCCTGATCAGCCATCCAAAATGATCAATCAATCAAATCCTATCAATCATCTTACACAGTGATGGATACACTCAAAACCAGATAGGTCAGTCTTATATGAGTCATATTTTACTAAAACTAGACACACTCAAGAAATAAAGCCAATCAAGCCTATCAAAAGAGTCAAGCCAATCAAGAGAATCCAACTGAATCAAAGAACCATCCAAAAATTTTGACTAGGTCAGTCAGTCAGTCAGATGTCAGTCTATATTTTTGAGGTTCTGTTCTTACGCTATTCCAGGATCACCATGTGAGGAGAGTAGCTATGATAGATCATGACTTATTTTCTTTGATTGTTGTCTATTGAATGTTCACTTTGATTTTATGGCCATGATGATTTAGGATAATGCGGTAGGTGCTGTCACTTATCTGGCAGCCGCGCAGTTCCACGATCTCAGCTTAACCCAGGGAAAGAATTGGACCTTCCTTCTCTTTTCTCTGATTGTTTATTTTATAGAATCAAGAGCTCACATTGCTATTTAGTTGTACTCTGAGTGCGTTGGAGTTCTATCTTGGTTTCTATGGTCTTTTAATTTTTGCAATCAAGATCTCATGATGCTATCTAGATGGACTCTAGGTGCATAGAAGTTCTATCTTATTTGCTTTGGTATTTTCTTTACGGAATCAAGAGCTCATGGTGTTATCCTGATGGACTCTGGGTGCATAGGAGTTCTATCTTGGTTTCCTTTTTTTAGTTTATTCAGAGGGCAAAGTAGTACCCATATGGTCAATATTTGGGTGCTTTTGACTCTCTTTCTTTTTCAAACAGGGAACAAAGCTGAACTAAGATGGTCAATATTTAGGTGCACTAAGTTCTCTTTCTATTCAATCTCTCTACTCCTTCTGATTATCAAGAGGTCATGGTGGTATCTAGATGGTATGTGATCTTGATGCATTGGATGCTCTTTGGAATTTCAAAAAATAAAAAAGATGCATTGGTGACAAATATTAGAAATAGGGGCAGCGACTTGGGACACTCATCCTTTCTATCAATTCATATCTATCAAAGAAAAGAAACATTCTTGTCTATCATCCCATATCTATCAAATCAATCCCAAAGAGCATATTTCTAAACTAACTCCCTTCTAACTAACACATGCATTACTCAAATATTTTGTGCATAATAGATTACATCCATTCCATTTAAGTGCATCAGAAAAAAATGAAAAAAACAAAGTAGTTGCATACATGATAAATCATAAAAACACATGCATCCATAAGCATCTCATATAAATATGCATTTCATTTCCACCATCCTACATAAACATGTCAGTATCATAGGAAAAGTAAATCATCCATCTACGAGTCTTCATAATAGAATCATATTGCATATATATTTTCATCACCTAAACCAAAACCTGTAGAATCGTACATATAGAAAGTAAACCAATGCACATCATATCAAATCACTAGCTGCATCTCATATAAATCAAAATATCTAAGTATAAATAAACGGTCACAAGTCTGAACAAAGGAAGGTAAGCAACATATATCAATAAATATCAGTGTGTCAGGATACAAAAATGGATAAGCCTTAGAGTAATATCAAAGGAACGTCACCACAAAAATGGTACATGATACAAAAGAGGACAGATATCAAAATCAGCATGTGCTACCCCCACCGTTGCCGCTAGGTGGATGAGGGGGTAGCATATCAGTAGCAGGTCTCTGTGATGAATTGGGAGCACCAACACCACTACTCTGTGACCTCTATGATCTCAGAGCCCTATTGGATCTCTGAGAGGTTGTATAATTGGGCACTCTCTGCTCTGCAAGAACTGCACCCTCGTAATGGCGTCTCCAATACTCAATCTCTCTCTGAGCATCACGCCCAGATCTATAATATTTGTCCAAAAAATTTCAGTGTGAAGCATCCTGTACACTGTCAATAAATGAATGGACCTCAACTCGAGCCTATCACTCCCTAGCCTCTTCCACAGTCGTCCTAGCCTCGGCTGTCATAACCCTAGCCTCCAAAGCGGTGGCACGGGCATCAACGAAAGCCAGTCTCACTTGCAAATCATAAACTTGTTGTACGAGTCTCTCCAAATCAGAAGGATCTATGTCCATCCCCCCCATGGCCACATCCATGTCACCCTCCTCCACTCTGTCACCCAAGCCCTCATCTCCCCTCCCCATCACCACCCAAGAATCATCCTCACTCTCATAACTCTCCCCAGTACTATTTTCTATACTGCCACTATTAGTAGGCAAGCTCATACCTACACTCTCAGCATCCAAGGCCTCAATATAAATATATGTTATCTCTATATCTACATCCTCCACAACCACCCTATCCTCCGCTCTCAAAGCCAAAATAGAACCATTACGCTGACACACTCTCCACACTAACTGAGGTGCCTCCTCCTCCATCACCTCCTCATCCTCCAACATAGTACTCAACCCAACTCTTTGAGTACTGGTCTAACCACCTCTCATCCAAACTCCACCACCAACACCCCCAAGACCAGGATCATCTCCCCCGTCATCTCCCCTCCCCCGTCCTCCATCTCTACCTTTGTCTTGTCTGTCATCTCAGCCCCTATCCCTACGTCCATCTTGGCCTCCAACCCTACCTCTATCACGGCCACCATCCCTCCCTCCATCTCGACCTCCCTTGCCTCGTCGTACCTAACAGTGCCTCATCATGATAGTCCTAGCAACGGGATGAGAGACATTTGTAAGTGAAAATGGTCGGTTATGTGCCCAACAAGAATCATACTGAGGAGTGGTGCCTACAAAAGATCAAATTAAAATATCAATACCACATCAAATAATGAAACAAGTATCATAGAGAAGATAGACTAAGAAAGCAGTAAGGGAATTACACAAAAATATCATTGCACAAACATACCTGCATCTGCAGTGGCAGATCTCCATGTCCAAACAATAGGAAGTAAGCCTACAAACTTAGTCCGTGCAACATCTATTGAAATGACACCACCCCAGACCACAGCGTCCCTTGACCTACGAGAAAAATAGGCATACGTATCGGACACATCCTGCTGCTCCCCAAACTATCGCAACACCCTGTCAGTGTTGTGGAAATCAATCATATGAATATGGTTAGTCACACGACCAATCAGGTATCTCTGCTAACAAAAAAAAAGAAGATGGATATCCTCTCCATCCCACACAGGGCACTCTCTATACGGTCTCCAAATGAAATAGGGCATCATGTCTAACTACTGACACCAATACAACAGATGACCCATGTGGGTCTGAATGATGGATTCATCATACATGAAAACATAAGGTCTGTCTGTAGGCAGATCACGAGTACCAACGGGATGGCAAACAATAATGTGCTCCCACACCCATTTTTGTAGGGGCATAGCACCACAACTGAGAGGGGGGGTGAATCAGTGGCCTAAAAAATTTATCCTTTAAACTTTAATCCACCAATAAATACACCTCAGATTATTAAGTCCCTACAAGATGCATGCCATGAAATACTTTGAAATAATTAATTGTCTGTTGGTTTACCTTGTCTGTCCTTATCCTTCTTGATAATCGATAAGCAGTAAAACTTATTTACCGATACTCAGTAAATATGCAAAGTATACCAATCAATCCATAAATGCATATGTGAAATGTAAAAAAATAAAGTAATAAACCATACACACATAACACTTGGATTTTAACGTGGAAACCCTATTAAGGGAAAAAACCACTGGGACCGGTACCCCAAATTTTCACTCTTCTGAAGTGAGCCCTGTTAGGAGCCAACCCTGTTAAAAGTTACAAACACACTGTTAAGTGCGACCTTGTTAGAGGATTTTATACATATAGGTTGTCACTTAGTATCTGGCATCTATTTTTCTAGCATCCGTGAATCAACCTCCTTCTTAGAGTGTCAATAGGCTTTAGGAAAATCTTGCTACCATCCTTGAATCAACCTTATTCTTAGGCTGTCAATAGGCTTTAGGCAATTTCAGTGCTACTTTCACGAATCAACCTTTTTGGCAATCTGTTAGGATATACCTCAATTATAGAAGACTATTAAGTCCTGCTCTGTTAAGAGACTTGATGCTTCGATGGTTAAACTAAAACATTATGACCTATTTCTAATGCAACTTTGAATTGCATATTTTCAGATCTATTTAAGTACAATACCTCTCTGATCAATGTATCAATTCAATTCCTTATGCTCTACACTTTCTGCTCTGTGATGTTGTGCTTCACTATTCATTGATGTCTGTAGAATTCCTTAGCTCTCCCTTAGCTTGATTGATTAGGACTGTATGAAGTTATCCTTCATCAGTTTCTCTTCAGCATCCTCTTTCTATTCACTCCCCTTTCGTGTATGTGATTTCTCGTGATCAGTGATTACGAAAATGAATTATGCTTGTCTCTTATATAGACATGATATTCCTTAATTATTGATTCTTGGCGTGAAAAACAATCCAGCCAATTTGATTTGTGGCTTTAACTCCTGATTTATCTCGTAGTTATCTTCTTGCCAACTGTATAAATCTTCTTTAAATCAATTACTTAACTGTGGTCGAATAAAACAAATAAAAAAACCAGTTAAGTCTATCCTTAAGCTCTACCAGCTAGATATTTTGTCATTTTTTGAACTCTTTATTTTGTTGGTCAATTCTGCAGTTCTTCATCGGTGACAACTTCCAGTTCCGTCGGTGTAACTCCAGTTAGCTTTGGGATCTCCATCCATCGGGCATCATTGGATTTTGCTCGTTGGGAATCCTGTGGTTTTGCTTCATCGGGCAACACTGTCTTCTGCTCGTCGGGTATCACTGTGACTTTTTTCTCTGCCTTTACCGATGGTGTGCACTCCGTCAGTGTTGTCTATCACTTAGTGAATACTTGACTTTTATGCATTAATGAAAGCATAATCACTATTCCATTGATTCTCTGAAGTCTTTGGCATTATGTATATGACCGTTAAGATAATATCAAGTTGACATCAATGACAATACAAACCATTCACTGATTTAATATCTTGTATCATCTTCAACTTAAAAACATTCAATCCATTACATGTCATCACCCCCATGCATAAATAGTCTGATCACAGACCATACTCTGCAATATGGAACCAAATCCAACAGAGAATCCACGCTGGTGACGATCAAGGCATAAGATGCCACATATCAAACTACCTAGTAAGGTAGACAACCTATCGAGGCCCAAGCCAAATTGGGACCATGGAATATCATATGCACCAGATAAACCAAGCTGATCCTGGGGCAATCTGGATAGCTTAGTCAAAGCAACAATACCAGGTCGGGTAGCATACTCCACAAGTGCACCCTGGATCAGAATATGAAGGATGCGGTACACATCCTCTAATGTAACAGTATACTCTCCAGTTGGTAACCAGAGAGTGCATGTCTCTGAATGCCATCACTCTATAAGAGCCGAGATCAGACCCCTGTTGGTCGTGATCTCTGGCATGTAATAGATCCAATATAAACCTAAATCTCTAAGAACTGACGTCTCATCCTCAGAGAGCTGGAACCTATATATAAGTCTTGCCGGTCTAGACTCCTGACAACACAGAATCCTCCTAGTGAGCTGCACAAAGCAATAAATTAGAAATATATTAGTATCAGTCATAGAGGGAAGTATCAAAAACCAACATAAGAAGAAATGAGACAAGGAAATCAGGAAAATAATTACAAACAAGAAATTACGGCAATAAAACCTACATATGCGGTTCTTTTATGTGATTGTGAAACAGAAAATGCAAATGCGACAAGCAACAGGCAATTGCGGCATGCAAAGTCGGCAATTGCGAGCCTCTTATCAATTGCAACTTACAACCAGCAATTGCGGTATTTAAACTGTAACTACAGAAAAACCGCAGTCGATTGCGAAAACTTATACAATTGGCCAGAAAACAAAAAAATTTAAAAGCAAGAAATACAGGCATTAATGACACACAAAGCACGAACACTCACCGAACGTCCTGTGCCAACTAGCCTCTGATATGTCTGGACTCGTTCAGATATGTGTGTGACTCCAGGTAAGCTTGCCATCGCACAAAAATAGGAGGAAAAGCAAAGAAAACTAAGAACAAACTCACCAAGAATTCAAGAGCTCCAAGAAGGCAATGTGACAAATGAATGGCTCTCTTGGCTACTTATAGGGATTTCCAGAAACCCTAATTTCTCTAGGAAGTTAGTTTTTTATTCTTGGTCCCTGGTACTTCGATAGTCAATATCAGAGGGAATATTAAGCATTTTTCAAATCAGTCAACTACCCAGATTCAGAAATTGCAGTTTCAACAAATTAACGCTCATGTCACAACTTTTTGCTCAAATTTGTTGAGGGGGCATAAATACACCTACTATCGTCGGGGCAAGCTGGGGCAATATCAAAATTAGAGAATCTTTGACACACTATGATAAGTCCCATCGCATCAAAGAGGGGCAAATATAGACACCCGAAAATGGACAGGCTTGCGACTTTACATTAAAAACACTAATTTTCATCTATTAATTAATAGTTTTTTAATCGTTAATTAATCATCTATTTTCCTCTAAATTCATCTCCCAAATCATCTAATCAAATTTCCAAAATTAATTAAATAATTAATTTTATTTAATTAATTAACCTTAATTGATTAATTACCATAAATTAATTAATTAAATTTAATTTCCTATAGTTTAAATCAAAATATTTAAACTTACTAATTAAATTCTTCCAATTAAATTAATTTAATTTCATCAAATAAAGCAATTCTAAATAAAAAAGAATTCAATTATCTCACATGTTGAAAACTTTAATTAAATAAATGAATTAAATATTCATTTATCTTCAAAGAGATAACTCCAATCAGATCACATGGGTTACTCCACCCATCTCTCCAGTTCACATGGGTAGCTCCACCCACCTCTTTAGTTCTAAAAGGTAACTCACAATTAGCTCTTCAATCAACCAAACTCTATCTCCTCTTTACCAATTGAAGAGGTGGAGTTTACTGAGGGCTTCTCCAGTTCCCTTTGATCTCCACCGTTCATCTCCCTATCTCTGGGATTGATCTCAATCGTTAATTTCATCCTCAAATCCTATATATTAAACCCTTCATAACCATTTGAAGGATCCAGGATTTCAAGCTCTTGTGCGCCATTACTCTGTCAGTTTGGTTCTAGCATTCAAGTCATCTTGCGATCACACACTCATTTCAAGTATCAAATTCTCGACGCTTCTCAAGTCATAGACGCTTCCCATACCAATACTGAGCATCAAAAATAATGTTTTGGAAGGACTAGAGAGAGACAATAGAAGCTTCAAGCACTTTGGGGTTTGCATTCATTTGTTTTCCTTTATTTGCTTGTACATTTTATTGGTTACGTTTCAAGTTATTAGTTATTGGTAGTTTTGTGTGTTGAATTTATATTATTTGTAAACCGTTGCTACTAACCCCTACCTTTGGAAAGCTTGGGAGCCATGAATCATGAAAGAGGAGTCGTACATTATCCTAGATGTGATACTTAACCATGTTGAAGATAGATTTCCCTCTGTGAGGTGATTGTTATCAAGTCAGATGAATGCAAGAATGAAATGAATGCCCCTAGAATGAGATCAAATCTTCCATGAGTGTCATTATTTTGATCTTCTTTTGTTATGTGTGTAGGAATTGCTAACATGCAAATCCACAGACCCTAAATACACCTGCATGCAAGAACCTGATACAAAGTAGAAGCAGAAAGATGAAAAAGAAGAACTCAAATGTTTACTCAAAATGTGAGAGCAAAATTATCAACTGAATTAATGAAAAGCAATTACAAAGTTTGACCTTATAAAGGTGAACGAAACCCTAAAAGGTAAATACTAGGTTGCACATTATTAATTAAGAGTTAATTAATAATGCACCTAAGAGATGCTTAAGCAACTAGAGTAAAATGAAATAATACTCTAACACCCCCCCTTAAGCTGAACGCAGGGAGAAAGCAGACCTAGCAAGACTAAGAAAGCAAGAAATGGGTCCAAGCAACAAGGCCAGATCAGGTACCCAGTACAAGGAAATCTCTGTAAACCGGAGACAAAGGAGAAAACCCAGTGGGAAAAACCCCTCTCCAAAAAGAGATATAAAAGCAAGCAAAGACAAAAGGCATGACTTCAAGAGACT
>MU225371.1:172829-188841 GCA_018584345.1 Thuja plicata
GAAAAAATTAGCGGTGACCGAAAAAGTTTGAAATCGCCAGAAAATTTTGAAAAAGGGACCGGAAAAATATTCCGGGAGCTGACGTCAGGGTGACGTCGGCCCTGCACAGTCCGGCGGCGGGCTGGCGGCTGGCCGGTGGTGGGCCGGTGGTGGCCACTCCCGGGCGGTGGCTGAGAGCCTGGCAGCGCCGCTGGAGGCGCTGGCCGCTCCGCTGGTGGCTGGTGGCCGCGGGGGCTGCGCGCCGGTGGCCGAGCTGGGCGCGGGCCGCTTGAGGCGGCGCCGGGGTGGCGCAGTGGCGGCGCGCCCCAGAACGCCAAAGAAATGCATTTTTTAATTACTTTTTTTCTGATTTCTTCCTCGAAACTCATGCCGTACGGCCGTCGAAGGGCAAAAAATTTTCCCAGATGCTCCGGAGGCTAAATAGGTCGAACTTTATATGATTTCGACTAGGTTGCACATTATTAATTAAGAGTTAATTAATAATGCACCTAAGAGATGCTTAAGCAACTAGAGTAAAATGAAATAATACTCTAACAATGTGTTTTATCATCATAGAGTTGTTAGTTTTTAGGTGTTACTTGAAATCGAGTACAACCACCACTGGTATTTAGGTGACCATGATGATATGAATACTGCTTTCATGACTTAACAAACAAGAATTAATCATTTTCATATGCAAATTTCCTTGATGATTCTTTGGTGATAATTTCCTAAGATATATTTGCACACTATTATGAACTAACTCACAAGAAGAAAACAAAGAAAATTTCATATTCCTTCTTTGGTCTTCTAGTCCAGTGACTCCTGAAATTCCTTGAGAAATATGACAATCAACAATCAATGATAATAGACAATAGACAAAGAAAATATCATACCCCCTCTTCTTGATACTCTAGTACGAAGACATCATAGAGTCACTCACAAGACATGATAAGAAAAATTATAACCATGCTATCCATGATAGGTAGTGTTGAGAAACACCGTTAGTTGATTGTGTGTGATTGGTTTTGTTTTCTGATCATTATTTGTTTGATGAGTGTTGAGGAACACTTTTTGTTTAAGCTCATGGGTGTCAAGAAACACCAGTGTTGTATAGTAGTATAAAACCTTATATGTGATAGGTAATGTCACTAACTCCACATAGGAGGATGGTTGACTTGATGAATAGGAACCTAACTCCCCAAGATGACCAAGAACTTTCCCCCTAGCCAAATGCGGGATGTCCTAAGGATGAGATGTGGACTAGCTCCAAGCTATGACGATAGGGTAAAATACTGACTAAAATATATAAGGATGCAAAGGATATACAAGATATGCACACGAGATGAGGATAAATGCAGATTTGATGATTTTTTGGATTTTTGAATTTTACGATTTGTTTGTATTTTTAGAGATTTTATATTTTTTTTGGATTTTTAAAGTTTTTAAAATGTTTTTGGATTTTTAAATATTACCAATTCTCAAGCATGATCACATTTGTTTGCCCCCAATGTCTAGCAAGGTGTAGGGCATTACTAATGGATTAGCGAACAAATGGATCATAAGTGGATAGGAAATGATGGATGAAGCGGTGAATGTGACCTTCAAGGACAGTCTCCTCGAGATTACCCAAGCTAGGGAAAAAAGAATATAGAAATGTAGGCTCATGAAGTGGTGCTAAATAACATATAGGATAATGAATTTATGTCATGAAAATCATGTCAGATAGCATGTAATCCAAAAGAGGGGACATGTCAAGAGAGTTCCAAGAACCCATTTTGTATTTTTAGTTCTTCCTTTTGATCAAGACCAAGAGATCAATTGGATAGGATAGTGATGGGGTAGCATTCTTAGGATAAGGGGTGATGGAGGAATAAGTGAATGTTTTGGGATTAGGAAAAGCATGTTTTATGAATATTGAGCATTATCTTGGGATGAGCAAGATCATGATAGGGTACCATGGATAAGAGCAAGTGAATAAGATGATGGAAAGGATACTAGATGTCAATAGGCATGGCATTCATGGATAGGCTCAACCTTGTCAAGATCACCAGAAGGAACATGGATGTTCATGGGATAGCTGGATGTAAGATATCATGGATAAGATGACATGGAAGGAACTACGCATGACGCCTATTTTCCAGGTTTTCATCTTGGTACTTATCTAAGGCACCACAAAAGTGGTTTTCATCACAGGATGAATTTATTTCTCTTTACTTTTTCTACCAAGGTTCTTGTTTACCAGGTTTTCACCAAGGCACTTTTTCTCTTTTTCAATTTTTTTACTTGCTCTTTGGATAGTGCTCCTTTTAAGGATATGCTATGATAGGCTAAAACCACTGAAAGTATCTTCAAATATGTTGATAGGGTGATGGTAGGGGATGAAATGGAGGATAAGGGAGATGGTAGCCACATATTTATGTGATGGATTGGATAAGAGGGATAGAATGATATGGGATGGATGAGTGGTAGGTAGGTACATGATATTGGGGAGGGTATTGATAGGTTTTCATAGGTGTAGATGGATAGGGTGACAAGATCAACAATGACACACACCTTGAAGGGAGATGGAATGATAAACAAAAAATGGGTGGAATAGCTTGAGGTTTTGATGTAGGAATGGATATGGATCTTGATACACAAGGACCCAAGATGGATGGAGAAGATGGTGAAGTATTCAAAGTAATAGATTTTGGGATATGAGGACCCAAAATATATTTGGAAGATGGAATTTTTTTGAAAGGAGATGGAGTGGAAGCCTTTGGAAGCTTGGATGCCAACTCTAATTTTTCTTTTGCATTCAAGTATTTTAAGAGTGGCTTGGGAATCCACATTGCTTTTTATTTTTATTTGCTTTTGGATGCTTTAACATGCACTTCTTAAATGAGGGATTTTGGAAACCACATTTTCTTCAATTTTCTTCTTTTCTTGTTGGACCTTTTTTGGTCACTTTATTATCTCTTTTGTATTCACATGTCGATTAGATAGGACATGGTGATCTTGATATACAAGTGGATTCTTGTATTTCTAATTTATTTTTTTGACATCCAACTTGCCTCCAAAAGACTTGGGAATTGTGGATCAATAAGATCGACGTGGCTGGTTCATATGGATGGGTTGATATGGAGGGTTCAAGGATGCATGCCTTTGTGGTACTTGATAAGAGATAGGGTAAGTAAATGAAAAGCTAGGAGTGATAGATATGTTGGATGGATGAATGTAAGGAGACAATGTAGATGGAAGGTTTGACGACTTTCGATTTGGGATATAGGGACCAAGGATGGATTTGGAGGATGGATAGGGTTGATTCTTACGTATAAATGGAGGGTAATAAGATGTGGAAGGGATATCAAAATCTGTTGAGTGAGCTACATGACCAAGGCTCTTCTGTTTAGGATTCATCTTTATATCAATAGGCTCATGAGTAACTTTGGTAGGAACAACTTTGATAAGAACCAGTGAAGCTTGATGGGATTTATCATTTTTCAAGGGATTTAGAGGAGTAATGGTTTCTTGAGGTGGATATGGAGGAGTATGACAAGGAAATGATGGGATAATCTGATCTTGACAAGGATCTTTGGATAATTAAGGAACAATATGTTGCTCTTGATTTTCAATAGGATTATTAGAAGTAGAGGGAATATCTTGATCTTTCTTAGGATATGGAGAGTTATGTAGCTCTTGATGTGGAGGGTTATATTCTTTGCATAAGTGAAAGGATATGAGGGGATCATAATGGGAATCTTGGGATATGGATCTTCGTCAAAGGTTGGAGGGGATTGGATAATGTCTTGATCTTGATCATTTGTTTCTTCATACTTTGGATTATCCTCTTGACATGGAGCCACTTCTAAGGACAAGGTAGGATTTTTAATATGTGTGAGAGATTCTTGAAGGAATAATGAAGGATAATTTGGAAAAGGCATGATAGGAATTAAAGCATATGGAAGCTTTGGGTCTATGATCTTTGAAGCCTAAAAGAGACGTGTAACAGTATGTAGATTAGTTTGGATCTCTTTTAGATGTAGTCATTGAGGGTAGACATAGTTAGCATGAAAAGAATTAGGTTCTTTGTTTGATGGAGGGACTTTGGATAGCTGTACTTCTTTAGAAGATGAATGAATGTCAGAGGAAGTGGAGTTTGTGTGATAAGCATTAGTAGACATAGGTTCATGATTTAGACCTTTCTTGAGAATAGTATCTTCATTAGATGATTCATTAGGATTTTAAATTTCAATTATGTCATCATCTATGAGATCTTGGATTTTGTGTTTCAATTCTATACAATCTAAATTTTTATGCTCATTGTGTCGATGATACGTATAGTAGGTAATCACAAAGGAGATTCCACATGAAGTGGCTTGAGGTAATGTGATGAGATTGCTTCAAGGAGTTCTTCCAATTCTGATTCATAAGATTTTCCCAAAGGAGTGAATGATCTATCCAATGGACATTTAGATGCACTTGTGTTCACTAAAGTGATATGAGATTCAAGATCATGATGATCTGATTTTTTGTTGTCATATGAATGATAGACAAGAATCTCAACATAATCTTATGTAAATTCATATTCATTCTCTTTTTCATAGAGAAAAGGAAAGATTTATCTTAATGAGAACTTATTGGATGTTGTATCATTTTATCCCTTAAAGTCCCGAATTTAAGATTGAATTTTCTTAGATAGGATTTCAATGAGAATCTATATTTCCTTGTTGCCATGATCATAATATCTAGACCACTTGTTTTTAGCCATGGTATGATTGCTTTGAGTCCCTTGATGAACAAGTATAGTCTCTTATCATGATTTTTTTCTCCTGAGACCTCGAATTTGATGTATCCAGGAGACCATGAGCATGTATGATTATTTTGAGGAAAAATTAAAAAATGCAAATTTTTCATATTTTTTCAATTTTTATAGGTTTTAGTAATTTGCATTTTCGAAGGTCTTCTACTCATTTTTGGGAGTTGATACTTTCACTAGTCTCTAAAATTGGGTTGCCAAAGGAACCCTATTTTATAGACTAAAATTATATTTTTTGGAGAAATTTCCAATGGTACAAACGGTTCGTGATTTTGAGCACCGAGTCAAAAGTTATGGCCCTGCCAAGTTGGCATAAAATTTCACAAAAAAATTATATAATTTTCAATATTTTGGGATTCGATTGGAAAAATGTGATGATTTGACCTGAAAGAGGGACAAAAAGGGTATCTAAAAATGCAAAGATCAAGATTCTGACAAATGCCAAAACACTCACTGTCTCATATGCAACTGACCAAATGTGAGCCTAAAATGACCAGATACGATGTTGCACTACTAGATGTGATCCTAAACAAACCTCATTTACAAGATGGGATCCTAGATTACGGGATGCAATCCTATTTTGAACAGATGATAGCCTTTTCACTGAATGTGATCTTATATACCAGATGCAATCCTCTGACGTACTGTCTACGTTTTCCACTTAGTTTTTAAAATGAGGAAAATATGTCAAATACCAGAGCTTATCTGTTGAATTTTTGTGAGTGTGAAGGTGTTAAAATGTCTGTAACGATCTGAGAGGTGATATATTGAGGAAATTATCTTTTGTTTCAAATTCATACACATCAAGAAAGGTTTTTTAGAATCCAAACACACCTATCCTTAACAACTATGATTGAGATCATAAATACTTTCTCATTGACTTAGGAACATACTCAATGAATCCTCAGAATATGACAGTCCAACAACTTACAAGGGATGTTGGAGGCCATATTATCCAAGTAGTAATGTCAAGGAGGGCTCGATATGATGAGTGTCTTGGGGCAATTACTATTTGTCTTGCACAAGCTTTACCAACCTTTCAGAGGTAGTCCAGGTGGTCACTAGTAGAAGGTGTTTAATTTAGGCATCCATTCATAACTGTCCTCCATAGCCTTGCGCAAGGCAAGATTGAGGCGTATAGCCCTATGAGTACCTAGATGACTGTAGTCTCGCAAGAAAGCTTGACGCGGATCCGCTCTACACAACATCCAAGCATGTCCAAGGAATGATCATCATTGTTCCAAGGACAAAACTGATTAAGTCTTACGAGATTTTAATCTCAAGGAAGCATCTTGATTATAGTGAGGTGGGAGAGTTGGCGTATACTCGTACTCATTTGGGTCATTCCGGGGAGATTTTTTCCTCAACTAACATTCCCTCTTAATATCAAAGCAATAAAGAGGATTGGAAGCTTAGGAGTCTAGATTTTTTATTCTCCATTAAAGATAAGAGCATACTCTCCTATCCATGTCATTTTCTCCTATCAAACACATCATTAATTGTTAATTTCCCCAAATATAACCTCAAATTACAATTTAACTTTTGAGTTTCTGATTTTCCCAAAGGTAAAAGAGCATAATCCTCTGATTAGATTAAAATTTGACCTCAAATTTAATTAAATTCCTACAGATCAATTAATACAAGAATGATGTTTAGTCAATTTCTTTGAGGCAACCTACAAAATCATGCATTAGTAGTTTGGAGAATGTTATTCTTGCAATCTTTGGCCTGTGTATTCTTTGTCAAGCATCCTGCAAAAAATGTTATGCTGCTTAAAATCAATCTCATGCATCAATTTCACCCATTAGCCATTAGAAATCCTCTAATTATGCAAATTAAAACACCAGATGTAATCCAAAAATCTTACTAAATGTGATGCTTTACTAAATATGATCAAGGATTTACTAAATGCGACTAAGGATACTAAATGCAATCCTGAATTTTCCACATGCAATCCTTACCAGACACGAGACAAGATTTTTGGGATGCGAGCCTGTATTTACCATGTGCTATCTTGTTCACTGGATGTGATCATGTTCACCAGATGCGGATCTCCACTTTTAAATAGAGAGTTAGAATGAAGAAATTTTCTCAAAAGGAGGTAAAATTTGGTTCTATGTCCCACAGTGGGTGCCAAAAATGTGTGTTTTTTTATGTGTCAATCACTTGTACCTATAAATCTACAAACACAACACTCTATAACTCATTAACTCAATTGTAAGAATAAGAAATCATTCAAAGCATGACAATAAAAATCAAGTTATAGCTTCCTATTTAGAGAGAGTTTGATCTAAGTATGTTAGTACTCTCATAATATGCATTAGATCAGTGACAATTTCTGAATTGGAAGATTCATTAAGAAATACTCTGCATTGTATGCAATTAGAAGAATTGATGAAAGATTAGATAAACTAAGCTAATAAATGGATGCAAGAATAGAATAATTGAATGATCTAGATACAAATTAGCAACATTTCATTATTCAAAAACTAGATCTCCCTTAATACCTTGATCATGTGTTTATTTATAGATTTCCATGTTTGAGAATTGGAGGGAAATGACTTGAATTTGAATACGATGGTTGAGATCAATCCTCAATGAGTGGCTGAGATTAGGACCACGAGTGATCCATGTGCTTGGAGCTTGTTAGAGGAAATTGACTTTCTTGTCTATTTGTGAGTTGAGTGTATAATAGGACATTTATTTAATTCAATTAATTAATATCACTATCCATGTGTATTTTTAGTTTTGATTTAATTAAATAGATAGGATATTAATTAATGAATAATCCTTGATGAAGGATAATTAATGTTTAATTATTGATGAATCATGTAATTAAATTGATCTAACTTAATTACATAATTATGTTTAAGATTAGATTGATTTGATCATGAGTAGGAAATTGGATCTTTTGATTAGCATTTAGGGCAATTGATTTGGCTAGACCAATTTTAGGAGATTACAACACATACTCCCTTGGAAAGTTATCAAGTACAAATGCAAGGGTCAAACAACCAAATGACTAACCTAATGCAATCCCAACCTAATGCTCAATTTCAACAAAGGACTCATTTTCCAAAGTGCGGATATACACCCTTAGGGGAACCACTTGAAGAAGCACTCAAGAAGTTAATACAAAGTAATCTTATCACCTTACCTGAGATAAGATAAGTTGAGCATAGTGTTGTTAAACCTAAGTGGTGGAATGAAAAAAAAAATTGTGAATATCATCGTGTTAAGGGTCATAAAACATCAAATTATTATTGACTAAAGAACGCTATTCAAGACTTAATTGAACAACACATAATTGATGTCACTAATGTCCAACACAAAGGAAATACGAATCACACAATTTTCAAAGATCCTTTTCAAAATAATTATAAAGGTAAGACCCTTGCATCTGGTGGACACTCAAAATAGGTCAACTATACCTACTCCTCTTCTGATAACATGATAAACTATCTTAACCTTACAAAATGCTAGATTAAAACTATTAATATCAGAGATAATAACTCTAAATGCACAGTTATAACCCATCGCACCAAGGTTGTCCTACAAGGGACACCTTCTACTTCTGCTACACCTGCAATCGATGCACAAATTTCCAATCCACAACATATTTTGGTGGATCATATCAAGCGTACTCCCACTCAGATTTCAATTTTTAAATTACTACGCATATTCCCAGAGCATAAACAACATTAGACCAGGCTCTCCAAAATGCAGTTGTCCCAAGGGAAATATCTCCTGAGAACCTCAAAACTATGGTCAATTACATTACTACCAATAAGCATGCCATGTTTACTAACCATGATATTCCTTCACATAATCCTTTGCGTAATGATCCCTTATATTTTCTTGTCCAAGTGCATAAACACACAATCAGGCGAGTCCTCATTGATGGTAGGGTTGGGTTAAACATATAATCTAAAACTAATAAAGACCTTGGGATATTCAAATTAAAGTATTGATATTACCAGAAACATCAATATTAGATCATATGATGAAGAGGAATGTTCATCCAGAGGTGTCCTTATTTTACCAGTCAAAATAGGGCAAGAGCAACTCCTAAATGTATGTAAGCCATAAGGCTTGGAATTTTTGAATAAAGGAATCAAGTTGGGGCTTTATTTGAAATTGGTTGGATACATTGGAAAATGTTGGGAATATTCCTTTTTAGGCATGAATGGTCTTTGAATGTAGGGTTGGTGATTTTTGACAGTAGTGGAGCAATAAAATCTATTGGAGTATTCTACAAATTGTCGAGTTTTCTGAGTTTTTTTAATAAATTGAATGAATTGGTAACTCTAAATCAGCTTTGGAGTTTGAATCAATACTGAATGGGATTTTGAATGCAATTGGTTTTCAAGTTTATAACTTATTCCTGAGTAATTTATAAACACATCTTCATCGATGGGTCTATAACCCTCACAGTCCTAGGGGTTGACAGGAATGATGCATTTTGGCCTATCATCCTTGGATGAAAATACATGAAACCTTGGGGTTTGATAGGTCTTTGTATGTACTTTAATAATATGTAGAGTTTGGGTTGGTCCAATAGAGTAGAGAATTTTTACAGGAATCCTTAGGTTTGACATTTGTATGTGACAAGTAGGAAGATGTGCAATCAGAGTTTGAAGAATGATTGAAGGAAACATGAAAGGGATTTGAATGTGTAGAATAGGTAGTTTGGAGGATGTTTGAACATGTCAATATTGAAGGAAGACTGAATTTTATCAGTGGAGACAAGTGTTAGAAAGTAGCAATGTGGGCCATGCCTAATTATCCCTATTAGCCCTTTTGATACAATGTGGGTTAGGTGATCAAGAGTCAGTTGAGAACCCAATTTTTGGATATTGTTTTTGGTTTTCCAAAAGGGTATCTAAAAAGTGCATTGGTTTTCCCACATCATTTCAAGGCTAAAAGTTACCTTCAATTTAGTCTATCGGGAGACCTAATTGGGATTAGGCCTATTTAGAAGTCTAAGTGACAAGTTTGACATTAGAAGTAAATTCAGATTGGCAAGAGCCATATATTTTGTGTTGTTAGGTGGTATGAACATATCTCCAAGAACTAATAAGAGGTAATGGTATAGTGGGCCATTCAAACCCCTAAAACTTTGATCTAGCCCATTAAGTATACAAGGAGATATAAGCCAAGGAATTTGTTTCTTTGTAGTGAGTCCTTATTGGGGACGTACATGAGTCTTAGAGTCTATATCAAGGCTCTTTGGATGTATTGAGTCGCCAAATTAAAGTAAGTCAATCAGAAGGTGGCATATAGAAGATAGATGAGATTTTAGGCCTTTTGGGTTTGTGAAGGTTGGGATTGTTTCCCTATTTATAGATACCTCCTCATCAATTTTATATTGTAGACCTTGAATTAGGATTCAACATGTTACTAGGTAGACCATGGATCCATGAAATGCAAGTTGTACCATCTACCTATCATCAATGTATCAAATTTCCATATCAAGGTACAAAAATCATTATAGAAGGAGATCAAAACCCCTTCCAATATTAAACCAATCTAAGGAGTAGTACAGAGAACCAAGTACCATTAATTCAAGAACAAAGTGTGTCTTTTACGTCTTGTTCGATTTCAAAATTCATACCAAGGAAAGGAATTAAAATATCAGTCCAAGACAAAGGATGCAGTCAGTATCACTATGTGGAAGCTTTAACTATTACTAAAATGCCTTTGTCACCAAGATCCTATGGTCTCCCAAGAACTATAGAAAATCCATACCCAATTGTTTTTAAATGCCCGCCTACCACATTTGTTAAATAGGGTGATTTAAGTGAAGAAAATCTATTTTATCCAGATATCAACACATGGTTATATCAAGACCCCCAAGAAGTACCATCAGTACATTTACCTTTGGATCGATATGGATCGAGATACACCATGTTACAACACTTTGGATAATGGAACCACATGCTTAGGGAAAACACAATAAGGAATAGTAGAGCTATCATTGCCGCCTAACCAAGGAACAAAAGAGGACTTGGTTATAGAACAAAGGTGGTCCTTCAAGGTGTTTAAGAAACCATCAATCCAAACTGGTGGAAAATCATGGACATATCCAGATCAGTAACATACTTCCAAAAACATTGCTACAACAATTGGAAACTGCAACCTCTGAATTATCCCTTGAATAGGGAATCCCATATTCTATGGAAAATGAGATACCTGATGAGCATTCTAGCATGACTGGTTCTCATGATTATGAGTGCAAATCCCTTCATATCCTTAAGTCTAACACCCCTAGGTATTCCCCTCGATCTACTAGCAACATGAACGTAAATGACATGTTTGACAACATGAACCTAGAGGATGAACTGTGTATTGATAAGGAAGTCGACGTACGCTTCTTAGGTGGTGTCTCTACTTCCCATTCAAGATTTATTGGAACTATCACCACAGTTCCATTTTCCTAATCCATGTCATCTTCCAATGTTGACCTTTGTTTATTCCATCCTACCAATGTTGACCTTTGTTTATTCCATCCTAAGTTAGTCGACTAGGATCAACAAGGACATATGGATATAGATATTTTTGAAAATGATGAACCAATTACAGAATTTATAGGTCTTTGGGAAGGAATACCATAAGGAGATCACAAGGCTATGTTTTCTTTTGATTCAGACAAATCTTCATACTTTGGGGAGGGGGATCCTCTTTCTAGTCAAAAAATTCAAAATAAAGAGAAAAAAGAAAGGTCATAAAGTGAAAACTGAAAGGCTCTTGTTGACCATTAAAAAATTAAAAATAAAGATGTATCTTCTAGCGAAAACCTTTCAGAGGCACCGAAAGATGGAAAGTTGGAACCCCTCCTCATAGATGAGGAGAAATCAACATTATTAGTAGAAGACACTATTGAAGTTAACTTAGGGGATGAACTCCACCCTTAGAAAATCTATCTCACAAAATCTCTCTCACCTTAGTAAAGTGAGAAATTTATTGATTTCTTCAAATATAGGAAAGTGAATTTTGCATGGTCCTATGCTAACATACCAGGTCTTGATCCGGATCTAATACTACATCACTTGCCACTACTACTAAATGCAAATTTGATCAAACAAAAGTTGCAAAAGATGCATCCACATATCACCTTGTTGGTGAAGGCTAAGCTAAAGAAACTTCTAGATGTTGGTTTCATAAGACTCATTCCTTATGTAGACTGGATATCAAATCTTGTTTCGATTACAAAACATTATGGTCAAATATGTATATGCACAAATTTTAGGGACTTGAACAAGGCTTGTCACAAAGATGATTTTCCCCTACCAAATATTAATATACTAGTTGATTTAAAAGCAGGTTAGGAAATTTTATCTCTAATGGATAGCTTCTTAGGATATAATTAAATTAAAATAGCTCCTAAAGATCAACATAAAATAGCATTCACTTGCACATGGGGAATATATTGTTGGAATCTGATGCCATTTGGTCTAAAAAATGCAGGGGCTACCTACCAAAGAGAAATAAAAACAATCTTTCATGACATGATCCATAAGATCATGGAAGATTATATGGATGACATATTGGATAAATCAAAAATAAAAGAAACACATATGCAAGTATTAGGACCAATTTTTGACAGGATGGAAGAATACAAGGTTTGGCTGAACCCAAAGAAGTGCGCTTTTGGAATCACATATGCAAAACTCCTTGGATTTATAGTTTCATACAGAGGCATTGAAGTGGATCTTGAGAAAGCAAAATCAAAATTATAGATTCCTCCTCCTACGAATCTGAAGAAAATTAGAGGACTTCAAGGAAGGTTGAAATGTATTAGAAGATTTATAGCACAGTTGGCAAATAAGTGCCATCCATTTCAACATTTGTTGCATAAAGGATCAAATTTTGAATGGACAAAAAAATGTGAACAAGATTTCCAAATTTTCAAGAACTATTTATTAATTTTTCCAGTCTTAGTTCCAAAGACTCTTGGTAAACCACTTCTACTATACATTTCAGCAACAGATTTAGCACTAGGCGCTCTCCTAACACAACATAATGACAAAGGAAAAGAGAGAAATTTACTACATCAGCTGCTTTTTGGTTGAGTATGAGATAAATGATTCTTTAATTGAAAAATCATGTCTTGCAGATGTCTTCGCCTCTCAAAAGATGAGACGGTATATGCTTAGTCACCAAACTAAGCTCATATCACACATAGACCCACTCAAGTATCTATTAAGTAAATAATCCTTAACATGAAGACTCGCCAAATGGGTGATGATTTTAAGCAATTTTAATATTGAGTATATGGATTGAAAGGCTATAAAAGGACAAGTCATTTTTGACCAAATAGAAGAAGCACCCATCCCAGATCATCTACCTATAGTCTCAAAATTCCCTGATGAAGCAATTTTTGCCATGAAAGCATCAACAATAGAAGTCTGAAAGTTATTCTTTGATGGATCATATACAAACCATGGTGCATGAGAAGGAATATTCCCAATCATGCCACAAGAGGATGTAATTCCTAAGTCTTTCTGACTCAATTTTTCATGTAGAAATAATATAGTTGAGTACAAAGCTCTAATCATATGATTAAAAATAAATAAACAATGGAGGATAAAGAACCTAGGAGTTTATGGTGATTCCCAGTTGGTTATCAGTCAGGTTAACAATGATTACATGACCAAAGATGAAAAATTTATCCCATACAGACAACTAATGGACAAACTGCACGCTTCTTTTCACTACATTGTATTTGAACAAGTTCCAAGGGTTCAAAACAAAGCTGCAAATGTGATGACTACTATAACATCTTTGATTGACATGTTAGGCCATGAAACCATATTCTACTTTCTGGTAGAACAATTGATGGTCCCAGTCTATGAGACACCAATAATAGAATCAATATGTGTTCTTGTTGGTCCTGAGTCTCCCTGGTACAAGGATGCATATACTTACCTTCAAGACAATACCCTCCCACCTGACCTGTCTAGAAATTAAAAAAATTCCCTTATCTAACAAGCCTCTAGATATACCATTCTCGCTAATACTTTGTATAGAAAAAGTCTATATGGAACGATTTTAAGATGTCTTATTTCCACACAATCCTAGAGAGCCTTGTATGAGGTTCATGAAGGAGTTTGTGGGGCCCATTCAGGTGGTAATAGTTTAGCCCAAATTTTTTTTAAGGATGGGGTACTATTGGCCGAAAATAGAAGCAGATGCTCATAAGTATGTACAAAGATGTCAAAAATGTCAGATGCAGGAAGATCTTATTCATGCACCAGTTCAAGAGATCCAACACATTACTTCACCATGACCTTTTTCAAGCTGTGGATTTGACCTAGTGGGTAAAATTACACTCATTTCCTCTAACGGTCATAAACACATAATCACAACAACAAAGTACTTTACCAAATGGGTGGAAGTTATTCCTCTGACATATATTATTGGTAAACATATCTCCTTGTTTATTTTGATCTAAATCATCCGACGACATGGAATTCCTCAAACCATACTTACTCACCACAGTTCACCTTTTTAAAACAAAGATGTTAAGGACCTATGTGAGAAGTTCAAAATCAAACAAATCTTCTCTTCATTTTACTACCCTCAGGGAAATGGCCAAGTTGGGGCAACAAACAAAACAATCCTAAAAGTCTTGAAGAAATTTGTCAATGAATCTAGTCGAAACTGACATTTGCAGCTCAGTCCTACATTATGAGCATATAGAACAAGTATAAGAACACCTATAGGAGTAACTCCTTTTTCCCTTGTATATGGATCAGAGGTAGTTCTACCCCTCAAAGTTTAACTCCCATCCCTCAGAGTATCATTGAAGAATTTCATATTAGAGGAAGACTACAGAGTTGCTAGACTAAGTGAACTGGAGTTGCTAAATGAGAAACACTATAGTGTAATGAATCACTTACAAGGCTTTCATAATCGCCTTCAAAGAAATTATCACAAAAGAGTCAGGATACACACATTTGAGGTAGGAAATCTTGTCCTTATGGAGAATAAAAAGAATCAAGCAGAAAGAGTTAAACTAGGCAAGTTTGAGTCCAACTGGATAGAACCATATGTCGTTGTCAAATCATGTGACAATGAGGCATATCAACTGGCTACTCAGGAAGGAGATCGACTCCCTGGCTATATCAATAGTGTGCACCTAAAAAAATTATATAGCTGATATCTTAAGGTCAAGTGTACATATCTTAAAGATCTTGAAAAAAATACAAAAATATAAAATTTACCTTGGTGAAAACTTGTCAAACAAGTACCTTGGCAACAAAAACAAAAAAATAGAAAAAAAATTAAAGAGAAACACAAATCACCCTATGGTGAAAACCTAGTAAGTAGGCGCTATTGGGTAGGTACCTTGGTGAAAACCTGACAAACAGGTGCCAAGTGTTGAAATGCTTCTTCACCATGAATGAACTCAAATGATTAGCTTGCACTAAGCATGCTAAAAAGCACAATCTTCCTGAGGATTAATGCATATTTTTGGTTAATACTTGTTCACCAGACTGGGGTCAATCCTAAAGTTTTGAAAAAATCCTTAAAAAGAGCAAGATGTCCTAAAAAATCCTTAAAAGAGCAAAATGTCTTGAAAAACCCCTAAAAAGAGCATAGAGTCCTGAAAAAATCACTTTTTTTTTCAAAAAGTCCTCAAAAAATGACAAAATATTGTAAAATGTCCTGAAGAAACCAACCAACCCAAAAAATCAAAACATATCAAAATCCTGGAATAAAATCAAGCAGAAAGTGACGATTAAGCATCAAATCAAAATCAAAACATTGATATTCATAAATTGGCAATAGACTCATTGTTAAGGAATGTAGCTTCGTTCAGATAAAATCATTGTTATTGAATTATCGAGTACACATTGATATATATGTAATAATAATAATATGTATTATAATTATTATATATATCCATATAATTTATATAAGTGGATTATTATCATATTGTGATATATACATATAATTAATATTATGAGAATATAAACAAATTAATATTCATTATTATTAATATAAGTTGATATTTATTATTATTATGAGACATATAATAATAATTATGTATATTAATAATAATAATTACTATTTAAATGAATATATAAGTTATATTAATTTTATAGTAACTAATTATTAATAGACATGTCCCTTGAAATGAATAGACATGTCTTCTTGTCTTTGCCTTGTATAAAACCAAGAGATCGATGCATTTGGAAAACATAGAAAGACAATACAATAATGCCA
>MU225371.1:190795-209329 GCA_018584345.1 Thuja plicata
TGAAATGAATAGACATGTCTTCTTGTCTTTGCCTTGTATAAAACCAAGAGATCGATGCATTTGGAAAACATAGAAAGACAATACAATAATGCCATTACATTTGCAATCGATCCTAAAACTTAACACTCATAAGACTCGTCTTTATCAACAAACTGATCTGTCATCAATCGATCAACTCAATCAATTCTCATAGATAGTGACAGATACACTCGAAACTAGACAAATCAGTCTTATACAGGAAGTCCATTTTTGAAACAAGACATATCCACAATAAAACACCAAAACCAAACAAATCAAGGAATAGTAAGGTTGTTTTTGATTAAAAAATAAGCCAGAACAAGGGGGTGACCCAAAAAGAATAGTAAGGTTATTGGCTAGGTCAGTCGTGTCATATTATTGTCAATTTATCTTTCATGATTATGTTCTTATGCTCCTCAAGGATAACACTGAGTGGTGAGAGTGGCTATGATGGATCATAATCTTGTTTTCTTTATTTTTTATTTGTGGAGTGTTTCAATTCAATTTTGGGGCAAGGATGATTCAGGATAAATGCAATAGGAGTTGTCACGCATGTGGCAACCACACACTTTCATGATTTGAGCTAATCGCTAAAAAAGAATTAAACATTCCTTTCTATTATCTGCTTGTTGTAATGAGAGGTAGCAATTGTATCCAAGTGGTCAATATCTGGGTGCATATGTATCTCTTTCTTTTCAAATCAGGTGCAATGATGAATTTGTTGAAAAAAAACATGGCAAAGACTTCGTTACATCAATCATGTTAATCACAATGAACTTTTTCTTTCTTACTAATTTTCTTCTAACTAACACATGCATGTACTCAGATACATTGTTCATTTTAAGTTTGCGTTTATTTATTGCATAATAAAAATAAAAAACATGTGCATAAAACATATACATTATAGATCATATAATCAATGCATCCATCATCAATAACATAAGGACTAACATAGGAATGCATACATAAATGATCATATAGGAATCATATCATGAGTGCATACATCGTCATCATATAGCAGTACAATGTTGTCAACAAATTAATGCTCATCTGACACATTTTTTGCATAATTTGTTGAGGGGGCATAAAATCCACATGCTATCGTCGGGCCAGGATCAAATCTGAAATGTAGACACCCAAAAATGGACAGACTTGTGAGCTCACATTTAACTACTAATTATTCCTCTATTAATTAAATCTCTCTTTAATTATTTAAATAATCATCTTAATTCTGCCATGTCCTAATTTTTTCATCATTTAATAATTTTTCAATATTAATTAAATAATTAATCTTATTTAATTAATTGGTCTTTATTAGTTAATTAAATTTAATTTCTAAATTCTCATAGTTTAAATAATTATCAATAATTATTTAACTTAGCTAATTATTTCTTCTCAATTAAATTAATAACCCAAAAGTATTTTAATTTTATTTCTAACTAATTTTTATTTCATTCTAATTTCGATTTAATTCCGCTTTCTTCTAAAATGAATTTTGTATTAAATTTTAATTCCAAAATCTTCCAAAAAATAGAAAAAAACAATTTCATGAGGAATTCAGAATTCGGAAAATCAAAAAGAGCTTTAAATCAATAAAATCATTTAATTATCCTCAAAATTGGAAAATTGAAAATCATTCTTTGAATCAAAAAACCAATTGCATTTTGGAAATTGATTTTTATTATCTTCTTTATTTTTCTCCTTGAAAATAGAATTTCTACATCTTCACTCCATCTCTAATTATCTCATCCGTCCAATCTGCTTTCACAGGATCAATCTCAACCGTCGATCAGTTTGAAATCTCTATATAAACCCTCTTTAAACCCATTTGAATGATCCTGAGTTTGAGTTTCTGAGAGCACAATCTTTATGCAGGTTTGACTATGCGATCAATATACATCAATCTTTTGGAGGATGGAGCGCAATCGTCTATGGCAGAAAGGGAGGGCTTTGACATGCATGGTGGGCATCACTACAGTTATGGGGAAAGACCCCACTGGCCTTACAACAGGCATACACAACATGGATGGTTTCCAAACCCTTGTGCAAGGGAATGCATATTAAAAGATGGGGTGGGCAATGAAGAATGGTTCCCAACATCAGCCTCAACAGAAAATGGTATAGTATCCTTTCAGAGGGGAGAAAGTGCTTGATTTTGCCAGGATCAAAAAGAAAATGTGGAGGACAAAGTTGCACAAAGAGAACAAGTTAACGATGGAGACACAAGTGGAAAACCCTTACCCGTGAGTTGAGCATGCCCTAGTGTCATCTCTGCTGATAGATAATCCAAAATGGAGTGGGGATGTCAGCTTTCTAAAAGAACATGTTTTTTTTCTCAAATGGGGTGGTCCATGGTCGTCTTTGGATAAGATCAAATTATGGTGTGAAATCCATTTGGGTAATAATTTCTCTCTCAAAACCCTTACCCTTGGTTTCTTCCTGGTTATTTTAACAACTATTCAAGATAAGGTATGGATCTTCAATAGTGGGCTTTATGTTCTGGAAGGAAAAGGTTTCTATTTTGTGGACTAGCTCCCAAATTCCAACCCACAAACTGTAAAGATAAATGTTGTTCCAACATGGATAAAACTCCCAAATCTTCCGCAGGAGAACATGAATCCAGAAACTTCTAAATATATAGGAAACATACTGGGTTCTTTTGTCTGGTGTGAGGAGGCCATAGATGCTAATGATTTATCAACTTACCTGTGCATACAAATTTTATGGCAGGACGTTTATCCTATGCCAGACATTATTAAGATCAGGACTGGAGAAGGGATATAGAAACAAAAACTAGTGATGGATGTCAATGTTTCCTACAATGATCTAAATGAAAAATCCAAAGGGAAAATGGATACAATAGATAATGGGAAGGGCCTTATCTGGGATGAAGTAGAGAAGGGGCTTGTCAGAATGTGTGATCAAAGAAGAGGTGTTGATTTTGAATGTAATGCGACATATGCAATATGTGATAATGCTATAGACAAATGGGTCAGACATACAATAGATATTGATTGTCTAGCAGGTCAATGGAATGTAATCCTTCTCTCCTTCATAACAGAGTGTGGGGAGCTCCTACTGAGAATGCCTCATTATGGGAGCATGGCATGTATCAACATAGAAGAATCAATAAATGTCATCATGTAGGAAGATTCAAAGTAGGGGAAGGTGGAGCCTTTAAGCTCCAACCAAAGGTTGCAATCCACTGAGGAGAGGATGTCAGAGGTTAATGACCAGATTTTGTCTTTTGGGCAGGTATTAGAGTTGGTGGAACAAGGCTGGAAGGTTTGTTCAAATGAGGTGACTCTGAGGGAGAAGTCCAATACGGACCAGATGTCCAACCACAATAGAAAATAGATCAATTATTGATCCCATTACATGAAGATGCCTCAATGGGTGGCAATGTGGATCCTGCAATATGTGGATTTCATTCATTGTCTGTGTAGGAGGAACAAGGATTTAAAGATATTGAGATCTCTGCTATTAGCAACTTAGAGAGCTCCTTTGAAGGAGTGAAAGACAATAGTGGAGACATGGAGTTGGATGAGGATGTAGGGGACGAACACAGGGGGATGGATGATTTAGGAATGCTTGATGATGTAGGTATCCTGGAGCTTAGATCTATTGAACAATCCTTATTTACTATTGGTAAACCAAATATAGGGGAGAAGAAGAAACGTGGACCAAAATTGGCAAAGGTGAAGCTGGCAATGGTAGGAAGTGTGGCCAACCAAACTAAACTCTTGACATCGAGAAAGAGATATACCCTTTCCCAGGAGCCATGCGACTTCTTACATGGAATGTCAAGGGCTAGAATTCCCCTGACAAGATCTGCTTGATCAAGAGATGCCTAGATTAGGTTAGACCATATGTTATATTCTTTCAAGAAACTAAAATTAGTAAGGAAGGTGTGGTACAATTTCAAATGTGATTCCCCAAATGGAAGTGTGTCTTAGAGGACTTAGTAGGTGTTTTTTTTGGACTTTCTATAATGTGGCTTGATAATGTGGTGGACATAAGAGTAAAAGATAGAAATAGTTATTGGATGTGGTTGGAGATGGCATCCAAGCATCATTTAAAAGTTTGGCAGGCTTTAAATGTATATGGTCTGGTTATTCCTACTCTAAAATGACAGGTGTGGCTAGAGTTATCTTCCATTATCAAGAAAAACCAGACAGATATGTTCATTCTTGGGGGGATTTCAATTCTATCTTGAGCCCTTCAGAAAAAAGGGGGGGAAGGTTGGTCAGACAGAAGTCAATAGGATTTTGATTCTTTTGTGACAGAAAATGGGCTGATGGAAGTATAACTATAGAATGGCCAATGCACTTGGACTAATAGAAGGAGTGGTTTTTTGAATGTGACAGAGAAGTTAGACTGGTTTTTTCTTGTGGGAAACTGGGTAGCTACAGACTGGATTTGCTAAGCGGAGATTCTTCCTATTACGGGGTCTAATCATTATCTGGTTTGTCTTATAATTTGAGACAATTGCACCCCTGATCGTACTCCCTTCAATTTTAAATCCATGTGGTTATGGGATGATAGGATAGAAGATTATATTCATGCACGATGGAATAATGCTCATTTGAGAGAAGGTAATAAGGCTTTCAAACTTTTCAAAAAGCTTCAATTTGTAAGGGAACAATTGAAAATATGGAACTGAGAAGTATTTGGGAATATATTTGATGAAAAGTATAAGTTGGAGGAAGAATTGACTGACCTCCACATAAATATAATAGAAAATGGTGTGGAGGAAGATGTCTTTATTCATGAGCAAGATTTCACTAAAAATATGGTGAAACTTTAGCAAAAGAGGAATTTTTTTGGAGGTAGAAGTCAAGAGAGACTTGGTTAGAGGAAGGGGATCAAAATACATCTATTTCCACAATTCAGTTAAAGTTACAAGATATATCAATAAGATTTAATCTATTGCTGATGCCAGTGGAAATGTGCTACAAAATCCTAAGGATATCAATCACGAAGCAGTAAACTAATTTCAACACATCTTTTGGGTTGATCCTAATGATCTCAACAGAGACTTGGAATTAACAGAGGTGATTCCAAAGTGCATTACTACCGAACAGAACAAGCACTTAATGCAAAATATTTCTAAAGAGGAGGCGCAAAAACTTGTAACGTCTATGGGATGCAAGAAATATCTGGGCCTAGATGGTTTCTCTGCAATCTTTTTTCAAAAAAATTGGCATATTATTGGAGATGAAGTGTGTGAAGTGGCAGAGGAATCTAGGTAGGGTAAGTTCATTTTAAAGGATTTGAATAATACCTTTATTGCCTTGATTCCAAAGAAGGAAGAAAGAACTAATTTTGGAGATTATAGACTGATATCCTTGTGTAACAAAATCTACAAAATAATTGCAAAAACTATGACAAAAAAGTTGAAGGACATTCTTCCCATGGTGATATCAGGAGAAAAAAGTGGCTTCTCTCCCAACCGCTCCATATATGAAGGGATTATAGTGGCCCACAAAGCTATCCACTCAGTAAGACTATCAAAAACTTTACAAATGATGATTAAACTTGACATCGAGAAGGTCTATGATGTATTCAATCAAGGATTTTTATTGAAAGTGTTAGAAAGATTTGGGTTTGATAAGGCATGGATTGAATGGGTGGGGAGTTGCATCAATACCCCAAGATTCTCAATTCTGGTTAATGACAAACTCTCAATGTTTTTTTGAATAAAATAAGGGGCTACGACAAGGTGACCCTCTTTCCCCTTTCTTATTCATTATTATGGCCGAAGCTTTGGGGAGGATGATTACAAAGAGGATAATGGATGGATTGTGGAAAGGAATCAATATTGCAGACGAGGTGGATCCAATATATCTCACCTTCAATTTGTTGATGACACATATCTAATGGGGGAAGCCTTGAAAGAGAAGAAAGGATGATTATAAACACTCTAGCTAAATATGGTAAATCCTCTGGTCAATGTATTAATTGGTTAAAATTTGAAGTTTATTTCTTTAATACAAATTTACAGCTACAACGATCTATTTGTAGAATTATGGGAATGAGAGTGGGAACACTACCAGGAAAATACCTTGGGATTCCTCTTGTATAGTCAGAAAATGGAAGCACTTCTATTGTAGACTGGTTTAGCCTTCTGATTAAGTGGTTTTGGGTCATGTCAAGTGCCTTGAATGGGTCTCTGACTTGGATATGGCTTTTTCCCCTGTTCTGCCCCATTTCCCACTTTTTCCAGCCTGTTTCTGACACCCTAAACTACAAACTGGGATTTTTGACCTCAGGTTCAAAGTCGACCTTTCTGGATCAAGGTTGACCTCAACCTTGACCCAAGTCAAAATCAACCTTTTTCTAACTCAAGGTCCAAATTTTAGGTTTTTGGGGTTTCCAGATGTCAATCTTCGGAAAGAATTAATTCTCGCTTCTGGGTCAGCTGTTTTGGTCTTCGGAGCAACAATTCTTAAATTATATGTAATATAGGTCCTCTTCTAGGGGTATAGGTCTAACTGGAATTTAATTCTCCTATGTAGGCCTCTCTAGAATATTGTTCCCTAGATTCATATATAAGGAAGTTTTCTTCTCTCATTTTCTCTAAGACAAGACTTGATAACCATGATCATCAACTATCAAAGACTTAAGAAGTGAAATCCAAAGGTGAAAAAGTAAGATTTGAAGAAATCCAAGTATCCATTGAAGCATTCATCTATTCTCAAGCAATCAAGCACTTCTCAAGCACTCAATTCATCAAGGAGATCCATTGGTAGCCATTGAAGGATTCAAGCACTATGGACCCCTCTTGTTGAAGATTTCTCCATCCACATTCCTCCAAGCCTCTTCCTATTCCAAGATCCATTAAAGATTGGTGTTGAATATCTACAAGCAATTTATTTAAGACATTCTACATTCTTGATCCATTTGGTGCATACATACTTGTGGATCCACGGATTTGAATCCCCCACAAGGGTTTTCATACAAGCAAGGTGGATTTGTTCATTTACTTTGTTTTACTTATGATATTTCAATTATACTTTGAGGTTAATTCCAAAACCGGGGTTTGACCAAGCCAAACCCCTCCCCCCCAACAAACAAATCCATTTTTCTTATAGGTACAGGTTCAGAATAGTGAATTAGAGTATAGATTCAGATACCCTTTTTAGAAAACTATTAGGATCCGGAAATAAATTTTCTGTTGGAGGTTTTAGAGGTCAATTCTACCCTAGGTTAGAATTTTAAATTCTGGGTCAATGGTGACATTGACTTGAGGGTCAAAATCAAAACTGTGTCAGGTTAGAAAAAAAATTTTGGGTTTTGTTCGTCTCTACATTTCTATTCCAGATCCAGTTGCAGATTTTCCAGAAACTCAGTGCAGGCCCCCTGAAAACAACATTCTTCAGATCTGTAACATTTTAAGGTTAGTAATTTCCTCCTATTTATTTCAATCTTTCTAAATCTATCACACGTTTGTTTCTATAAACGAGATCTAAGGTCTTCCTCTTTGCTCTCATTTCCAATAGATTAATTCATTTATGCATTGATCCTTCCTTTGGGGTTAATCAATTTGGATCCTTCCTTTGTGTATTTGAGGTTTAAAAGAGCATCTTATCTTCCCCACACATTTTAAATAAACATTCTAATTTCAAATGTAACAACATCTATTTCATATACCACATTTTCACACACTACATCTTTAGATCTTACATTTTGGTGAACCCACGATAGACAACTCTTTCTTTTTGGTGTTAGATTTACATCTTTTATGTTAGATCTTGCATGCATATTAGATTAGCTTTCTTTTATGTTCTTGCATTTACATTTAAAAAAAAACCAAAATCTTGTGTTTCCTAAATTAGTTCATTTGTATTGCATTGGTGTATGAGCTTTACCACTTCTAGTCCTACTTATAGTATCCTGCTTAGAAGAAGTCATAGACTTATGGGTTCCTTTAATCCTGAGTCTTCCTCTCCTTTCCTTAGGATCCCAGATGACAATTTGACCACTCATGATTCCAATCCTTATATGGAGCATAACTCTTCTCACTCGTCTCAGGATGAGGATGATGCTTTAAGAGTTCCTCCTGAACAAGTACAAAAACTTTCAACAGAACTTGATAAAATGGGAAATTGGCTTATTCAAGAAAACCATAATCAAGATTCCATCCAAGCTATAAAGGCTCTTAAGAAAGTCCTTCATGATAGTAATCAAGGTGTTAATCTCTTGTGCGGTATCACTCATCTTGTGCATTTGAATGTTAAACCTTTAGCTCAAGAGGCTCAAGATCTAGGATTCACTCCTCATGTCACTAGTGAGGGACCTTCTTTTGTTCCTTTACCTAGCATTCCTACTTACACTCATCCTTTGATGACTACATCTCTCCCAATTTCATCTATTCTTGTGAGTGTTCCACCGGTATCTCTACCTACCTCACAACCTTCATATCATAGTGTTCCTTATACTTATTCCAATCCCCTTCCAACTATGGTTCCAAGTGTTCCACTGGCTGTGTCTTCCATTCCTGTCACTTCCTACACTTTTCCTAGTGTTCCTAATATTTCTATGCAACCTATTTCTTAGATAACGATTCCACAATTATTAGTTTGGCTCAAATTGTGTCATCTTTACAACAACAACTTGCATCTTTAACCCAATCCAAGTTTAACATTCCTACATGTGACATGGGTAGTCCTTTATCCTTAGACATTATTCATGCTACTGTCCCTCAGCAAGCTGATATGCCTCATCTTGAGAAATACAATGGTAAAGGTGATCCTGTTACTCATGTTAAAACATTTCAAATCCTTTATACTGATTATGCTCATGACCATAGGATTTTAGCTAAGTTGTTTGCTAGAAATTTTTGTGATAAGGCGTTGCAATAGTATTGTTCTTTACCTCCTTATCCTATTGATTTTTTTCCTAAAATTTATAATACCTTCATCCAATAATTTCAAAATAACATTGGTTTACAAGTGTCCTTAACTAATTTAATACATTATAAACAAAACATTAAGGAAAAGTTGACTGATTTTATTGGTAGATTTAAGCATTTGTATGCTCAGATTTCTTATCCTGTTCCTGATATTGATATTCAACATATGTTTATTTCAAATTTACAAAATTATATTAGAGATAAGATCTTGCTTACTGAATTTACCTCTTTTCAACAACTTTGTGCAACACTTCATCATTATCAATTACAAGTGAGTCAATTTGAGAGAAACACTTCAATGGCTCATATTCTAGTTGATAAGAGTGACGCTGCTCCTAATCCTAATAAGTTTCAAAAACCTAACAACTATGTCAAGATCAATAAACAAATGAATGCAGTTGTTGATCAAGTTGTTGTTGCATCCAACAATGCCACTTCTACATCCACTACTTTCCGTATGAATCGTACGTTTACTCCTCTCTCTAAATCTTTACATTCTATTGTGAGTAGGTTGTTAAGTGCTAATATGATTACCTTGCCTCCTATTCGACCTCTTCTCCCTACAAAAATACCATCAAAATCCTTTGATTCTAAAGCTTTCTATCAATACCATCGATAAAATGGCCATGATACTGAAAAATGTTATTCTCTAAAGCATAAGGTTCAAGACTTAATCAATTCTAATGCTTTATCTGTTGATAATTTTGATGGTAATGGGAACAAATTTGTCTCTCCTAATAAAAACCTTCAAATCTATATGAATCCTTTACCTACACATGATACTAATACCATTGCTCAACCATCTTCTATGGATAGTGTTTACGATTCAAAGATGGATGATCTCAATCACATTGTTAATCATGTGGAGTGCGATGTTTCACCTCAACCTACTGTTCAAGATCCTTCACCTCCACTTCAACTTTAAATTCCACCTAAACCTTAGAAACAAACTAAGGATAAATGACCTAGGGAACTCTCAATTACCTTTGATCATTCTGGGACTATTAAGGCTCCCAATGGTCCCCTTTATATTTATGCTAGGATTGCAAAGATACCTACATGTGGTTGTCTTGTTGATCCCACATCTTTAATAAATGTTATTACTGAGGAAAACCTTTTTATGAAAAACCTACAACGTGATTGTTATGATACATCTGATGCATGGATCCAAACTTGTAATGGTTTTCTCTATCCTACACTTGGTTTTATTAACTTGCATGTTGAACTTTGTGGTAAAGTTGTAGATACTACCTTCATTGTCGTTCCTACTTTTGATCAATTTCAATTTAAATTTGGGTTGCCTTGGATAACTACTATGCATGATATTGCTTCTCCTATTCATAAATGTCTTAAGTTCATTCATAATGGAGAAGTGAAAATGATTAATCATAGTTTGTATCAACCTTCTAGGCCTAGAGATTGTGCTACTCTTGATTTATTTTGGCCTTCATTACCTAATTCATGTCCTCCTCGCCCTGACAACCTTTTTCATTCATATCAAGCCTATAAACATCACAAGATTATCGAGTTAAGCATGCCCCAGATAGATCTTAACCGTGGTCTTTTGCCCACTCCTTCTATACCTCCTTTATTCATTGCAGTTAGCTCTATTACTCAACCTCCCAGTGTTGCTTCTTAGCCTACTGTGAATCCTACCAACCCTCCTATAGAACCTATCAAGGAACTAGTTGTTATTCCTCCTAGTTCTCAACATGCGTCAAACAAAGCAAAATGTAACAAATCTGCTAATGAATGTCATAAGAAGCATAGAGGTAATGCTAGGGTCCGTGCTTCTATTCTTCAAAATTCTTTACCTTTTTTTGACCAACCTATGCCTGATGTGTTGGAGGAAGTTAATGTTCATAATGATGTTAAGATGAATGAGTATGATGATCCTATTCGCATCTTAAATCCTATTTTAATTAATCTCGATGAGGAGGATACTCTTGACGATCCTATTGATCCTAGTGATGAATATGAGACCATTGATCTTGATATTGATTTACCTCATATGCTTTCAACTCAATTGATAATTACACCTAGTAATGAACATCATGATTCTCAAGAGGATCCTTGTTTGGAACTGGCTATTATTCCTACTGTATTGGATATAGTCCCTCTTGTGAGTTTCCCACCTTCCCTAAATGATATAAACCGAGATGGGGAGAGTGGGTGATGCGCCTAATTGGCTTATCCTTTATGGTAGCCCTTTTTGTGTTTGCCTACAATATTGTGCTTCTCTCGTAATGTGTTTTCTAAATGTTTGTTAGACTCTTTTATATGACCCTTGTTACTTTGTTGGTGCAAGGTGATAAAGAAATCAAACATGTTGTACAATTCCTCTATATGTATCTTTACTCTTCTATATGTTGTTTTCATGTTATGTTGTACTTGTGCTATTGTTCGTAAAAAATTTCCTTGTGTAGTCCGCTTGGATTTGCGACATGGTAACACTGATTCTTTTTGGTCTCCATGTTGTGATCCAAAAAGACTCTTCTTCATAACTCTTGAGTTTTATTTCCTCCATTGTTATTGTAGTTCTACTTTCCTTGGGGAATGATGTCAATTCATTTGCAATAATATCATATCTATATATACATATTATCCTATGATCATACTGACCCCACAGTAGGTAGGTCCCTTCTGTGTTCTTTGTATGTTTATGTGGTATTTCCCTTGGTTTGTCTTTGTTTGGGAGAATCTCGTAGTGAAAACATAATCGGTAGAGTAGTTTATGTTTTCGTTCAAGCCATTGCTCCTTTTAAAGTGTTAGCAATGACTTTAATGTGGGGGTCATACGCTCTACTCACTTTTTGCACACACACACATTCAAAATATTTTTAAAACTTAAAACTTTTTCCCTTTATGGATTAAAGACTAATCCTTAAAGCATGGATTTTTACCTTATAGGATCTCTTGATCCCTCCAGTTTAAATTTATACGGATATCTTGATCCCTCCAGTTTCAATTTACAATGTTTTGATCTCTTAAGGTCGGAAGGTGTCCTTAAGACCGGATATCCCTGATGGGTTGACTAGTGAGTATCCACATTCACTAAGTGGTTCAACTCCATCTTTCCAGTTACACTGTTTCCTTGTGTGGTTCACAATAAGACATAAGTTCTCATTGGGCGAGGTAATCACACCCTCTCTCTTTTTCTCCTTAACTAGTGATGTCTCTCTTATCATGATCTTAGGGTTGATAAAGACTTAAGTCCCTGGGGGATTGAGGATTCATTTTTCCCTTTTGATTTCAATAAGATTATTTGTTCTTTATGATCTCATTTACCAAGAGTTTGCATTGAGTTCATAATCTTGCTAAAGTGGGGGCTAAATGTATAGTCATAAAATGGAAGCACTTCCATTTTAGACTGGTTTAGCCTTCTGAGTAAGTGGTTTGGGGTCATGTCAAGCGCCTTGAATGAGTATCTGACTTGAATCTAGCTTTTTCCCCTGTTCTGCCCCATTTCCCACTTTTTCCAGCATGTTTCTGACACCCTAAACTACAAACTGGGATTTTTGACCTCAGGGTCAAAGTCAACCTTTTTGGGTCAAGTTTGACCTCGACCTCAACCTAGGTCAGAATCGACCTTTTTTTGACTCAAGGTCCAAATTTTAGGTTTTCGGATGTCGAGCTTTGGAAAGAATTAATTCTCACTTCCGGGTCGGCTGTTTCGGTCTTTGGAGCAACAATTCTTAAACTATATTTAATATAGGTCCTCTTCTAGGGATATAGGTCTAATTGGAATTTAATTATCCTATGTAGGCCTCTCTAGAAGATTTTTCCCTAGATTCATATATAAGGAAGCTTTCTTCTCTCATTTTCTCTGAGACAAGACTTGATAGCCATGATCATCAACTATCAAAGACTTAAGAAGTGAAATCCAAAGGTGAAGAAGCAAGATTTCAAGCAAGCCAAGTAGTCATTGAAGCATTCATCTATTTTCAAGCATTCGATCACTTCTCAAGCACTTAATTCATCAAGGAGATCCATTGGTAGCCATTGAAGGATTCAAGCTCTATGGAGCCCTCTTGTTGAAGATTTCTCCATCCACATTCCTTGAAGCCTCTTCCTATTCCAAGACCCATTCAATATTGGTGTTGAAGATCTACAAGCAATTGATTTGAGACATCCTACATTTTACATTCTACATTCAACATCCATTTGGTGCATACATACTTGTGGATCCACGGATTCGAATCTGCCACAAGGGTTTCCATATAAGCAAGGTGAATTTGTTCATTTACTTTGTTTTACTTATGCAATTTCAATTATACTTTTAGGTTAATTCCAAATCTGGGGTTTGACCAAGGCAAACCCCTCCCCCCCAACAAACAAATCCATTTTTCTTGCAGGTACAGGTTCAAAATGATGAATTAGAGTGTAGATTTGGATACCCTTTTCAACAAACTATTGGGATCCAGAAATAGATTTTCCGTCGGAGGTTTTAGAGGTCAATTTTTCCCTAGGTTGGAATCAGAAATTATGATTCAATGGTGACATTGACTTGAGGGTCAAAATCGGAACTGTGTCAGATCGGAAAAGGATTTCTGGGTTTTGTTCATCTTTGCGCTTCTGTTCCAGATCTGGCTACAGATTTTCTAGAAACTCAGTGTAGGACCCCAAAAACAACATTCTTCAGATCTGTAACATTTTAAGGTTAGTACTTTCCTCCTATTCATTTCAATCTTTCTAAATATATCACACATTCTTTTCTATAAACAAGATTTAAGGTCTTCCTCTTTTCTCTCATTTCCAATAGATTGATTCATTTATGCATTGATCCTTCCTTTAGGGTTAATCAATTTGGATTCTTCCTTTGTGTATTTGAGGTTAAAAGGAACATCTTATCTTCGCCACACATTTCAAATGTAACAACATATATTTCATATACCACATTTTCACACACTACATTCTTTAGATGTTACACCTCTCTTTCATGGGGCTTCAAAGGCTGGACTTTGGAAGGACCTTGTTGATAGTTGTTTTAATAAAATGGAAGCATGGAAGATAAAATGGCTATCGTATGCGGGCATAATTCTTATGCTTAAATCAGTAGTTTTTGTGATACCAGTTTTCTCAATGATGTGCATGAAGATTCCAAAAAAGTAATCAAAGTCATAGAATAGAAAATGCAGTTCTTCTGGAATGGGACCCAAGATGAAGATAAATGGCCTCTTGTAGTATGGAAGGAAATTTATAAAAGTAAGAAACATGACGGTGTAGGGATTAGAGACTAACAACAAATGAAATTAGCCTTGGGTGCCAAATTGGTATGGACTATCTACAATGATCTTAATCTACTTTGGGTTAAAATTATCCAAGCTAAATACCTGGATAGTGGGGCTAATGAGAGAATCTTTACTATTTGAAACTCCCTGAGAGGCTCAGAAGTATGGATTTTTATTCTAGATTATCGCTTTCTAATTACTAATCACTTATCACGACAGCTAGGCAATGGACATAAAGTGAAGTTTTGGGAAGACAATTGAGGTGGTCTTCCTACCCTGAAGGAGAATGCGGAGCTACGTGAGGTAAGGGTGGTTCTTACTCAGCGATGGGGAGCCAGTGTTGTTGATTATGTTGAGTTGAAGCAGGGTTTAGGGGGATTGGAGTGGCGATGGAAGTTTCTGGATGACACATGTTTGAGTGGACAACATTGAGACTCATTATGGTGTGCAACCAAGAGTGGAAGGTATTCTGTAAAGGTTGGTTATCATATGTTGGATGATGGTATTGAGTTGAGAGAGTGGCGAGTGGATTTATTTTGGGGAAGAGATTGCTTCCCAAAGGCTGGATCCTTTACGTGGTTAGCAACATGGGGGAGGATCTTAACCAGTGAAAGAAGGAAATGCTTTGGCTTCTAAGGCTTGACTAGATGTGCACTTTGTGAATCTGCTGAGGAGAATGTTGATCATCTTCTCCTCAACTGTAGAATGGCTTAGGAATGTTGGGAGATGGTCAAGGGTAAATTTAACTGGCATGATCCGTTGCCTCAGACTTTGATAGAAGTTTTTTTAGGGTGGCCACTAAAGCATAAAAAGTTAGTGATATCCTGTGTGTGGACTATATGCCCATCCATCATAGTATGGGAGTTGTGGAAGGAGTTGTTGGTTCCCAAAACTGACGGATTAGAATCCTACGAGTCTTGCCAACTCGATGCTGGGATATCTAACCAGCTATGGCCAACTTGATGGAACTGAATGGTATGATCCGAGTTCCCTGCACTTCTGGCTCTGCAAGGCCAAGGCGGGTGTACCTGTTCATGAACCAAAACACTCAAGCCCAGTATGTTTATAGCAGAATGGTTTAAATATTAATGTAATGAAGGAATTGTCAATGGCAAGATGACAGGAGACTTTCAAATTTGCACAATAATATTAAAATCGCTAAAATGATGCCAATTCGTGCGACTATATAGAACAATGCTTCAAGCTTGGAATTCTATATTGCAAAGCAGGATAAGCGATTATATGAATATATGAATAATTTGTAATAAAAGAGTAATTGTAAATTTTAAAGATAAATGAATATAATATATTTTCAAATGGCAGAGAATAAAATAATTTCCAGCATATAAATAATGAATTTGGAGTAATAATAGAGACCAATGTCTAATTTAATGGGCAAATAGAGTCAATATTATAAGTTGAAACGTGCAACTTTATAAAACTTTAATGAATTTAAACTATAAATAAATTAGTAATCCAGACGCGATGGATTAATTATATGAGCACAATTTTAAAATAATCTAGAAAGTAATTTAACTCCTGTAATACGGAGACAAACTAGACATAAATATAGGAACAGTTAAATATTTCACAATATTTATGTTTATCAATTTTAAAATGCAATAATAATCAGTCCACTTATCTGAAAAATAAAATAATTATGGAAATCAACAAAAGATATTTATAAAGGACACAACTAAATAATAGTTCCGCAAACTCTAATATGCACAAAATAAATAGGCTCACAGATTTTGCCTGAAACAAGATTACACCAGGGACACTCCTTTCGGATGATCAACCCAACGCAATTTGACTCCAGACTCAGCAGTTCAAATATATTCACTCAAAAAATTCAATATTTACGAGCTTAGTTCAACAATTTTATCCTTCCGCAAAATGAAAAAATATCATATATCCAGCAGTATATTATTGCCAATTTTTTGCGGCTCTCTTTCTGTCACCTTGTTTGATTTTACAATCTGTATTTATATAAAATAAAAAAGCATGTGGTTTCTTTTCAAAAGACACACCGCTTCATAGAATTAATAACATATTTGTCTTTTGTTTTATAATCATATCTTAACATAACCAAGGCTCCTCTGATGGGCCCGGTTGTAGATGACAGGTGGTGGATGTATCCCTTTTGAACCGATGCGTCTCTCCAGAAAATAGTCCATTGCCACCGGTATGTTTATGTGGCAAAATCTCAATAGAAAATACATCTTTTTAACACATACTTTACGGTATCCATCATTATCAGTTCCTGCACTTCTAACTTTATTACTTCGGTTATGCATGATAATGTTTTCCCAACCTCTGCTCAATTAGATGTCGTTGCTTCTGTTGTCGTGTCTCTTCATTCTTAACTTATTGCTCAGATTACGTAGCATAAGCTTAATAATAAATATGTCATATATTTTTTATTCCTATAAAACATGACACTTTTCTTTACAATCTCCATTTGGATGAGCCGATATCGCCTTTGTTGTTTCCTCAACGTGAAATTCTAGGCATATGGCAACTTGGCACCAAGGGAATTGGATAGCCCTACCGTTTTATCATCCAACAGAGAATGTCAAATAGTCGCGTGCAAGGGACAAGTACTTCATGATATTCTTGACTCAGCCACAATATCAGGTGTCGTGCGGATTGGAACAGTTGTCTAAGTAGATAGGATGCTCAACCTTTAAATTCACTGGACCTATATCCTCGTGTCTCTATGATAATAATCTTCTTTCCTATGACTCGATCTCTGGGTCCCGTATGGAAATGACAAACACTATATTGGATGAAAATGAATGTGCACTTTATTTACTTCCAGATAATCTCCTGATTCGTGTGTGATGGGATCATCAGATTCCTCGTATGCATGTTTGAGATAACAATTATAATGGGATCGATTTGAAGCAATCATTTATAATATAATCTGCAAAATGAAAACATAGTCTAGATTAGTTACAACAGAATATCAAACTCAGAAAAGATGATGATTGGTTTCGAATCGTCAGTAGGAGTTTTAATGTTTACTTGTTATCAAAATTTAACTCGAGGACAAGAGAAGAGATCCATCCAACTAATAGTTTACAGAAATTGCTATATTTTATGTTTATATGTAAAATATAAAAACACAACGCCAATTATATGACAAGAAGTTTGATAAAAAGAATTTAAATGGAGGTCCTGATTTGTAAAAATCAGGACTCCATCAGTGGCTCTTGCTAGAGACATATGCCCTTGTGGGCATAATGAGTATCCCAGCTATCTCTGGATAGAGCAGACCTACAAAAAAAAATGAAACAAAAACATTTATTAGTCCATGTAATAAAAATAGAAAAATTGAATGAAGAAATAAAAAGATAGGAAAAATAGAAGGAAAACTCCCTCAATATTCTTATGAGAAAAAAGGTTTTAAGTATTGTCCGTGAACCAGAAAGTCTTGCACTTTTCCATCAGCGTCCTGCAAAAAATATGAATTCTCTCCCGCTTTTCTCGAAACAATGAATGGCCCTAACCACAAGGCCTCAAATTTACCGTGCTTATCTTTATCCTAATCTTTTGCATTCCATTTTAATACCCAATCATCTACCTTGAATGATTTGTTCAGAGCTCTTTTTGTTGGAGATTTGATTCTGAGCAGTTGATTGTTTGTATGTTTGTCATTGATGACAACATATAATACACAATAGTAATTCTGTATGAACTTATCTGAATGATGACATGAAGACTTGTGTGGATAGATACATGTTGTTGACATGTTTATTATGTTATGTTCATACACACAGACCCAGATATGATGTTTCAGTAAAGTTATGCAATTCTGTTATTAGCAGTTACAGTTTTGGAAGTATAACTGTTTAGGGCCGACGTATATAATGTGTTACATGAGTTGCACCTATCTTCAGGATATGTGTGTGTATATTCATGTTTATTTATGAGTTGATGATACAAATCCAAAGGTGCCAAACATGTTTCAAGATGATTGCAAAGTTATGGTTAATTTGGTGAGGTCGACTTAGTGAAGCGTCGTGTCTGTTCAGCATTGACTTACGCGGACTTAATATTGTTTGCATGCTTAGTTAATCTGACTAAGATATTGAAGAAGTGTTTCTAAGAGCCGACATGACCTTCTAATTTGGAGAAGATACTTATGGTAGTTCAATTGTGATACGCTAAGTGTGAATGATACGAAAAGTGAAGAAAGATGTATAGAGCAGATTATCAGAGTTGGTTCATTCATCAAGGGCCTATGTGAAGAAGAAGTGAAAGATTGTAATACACTAGAATTGATCAAGACAGCAGGTCTACTCTACAGTTCATCATCAGATATAGTGCATATCTGTTATTCAGAAGGTTGTAGCCTTCACCATCAAG
>MU225371.1:215012-230713 GCA_018584345.1 Thuja plicata
ATATCTTCTAACAGGGATTACTACAAACAAGTATAGTTTATTGTGGGTGCTAATTCCCACCGGGGTTTTTACCATTTGGTTTCCCCGTAATCAAATTGTGTGTTGAGTACTGTGTTATCTGATTATGAATTTACTTTGTTGTACATTAAAGTTAAAGAAGTAAAAGGGATTGAAGTAACTGATAATTGATTCACCCCCCCTCTCAATTATCCTTTGGGACTATTCTAACACTTTTATCGTGCAAAGATTTAACCTGTTGTTGCTTGGTAATGTTCTGTTCTTGAGCAGATCTCCTAACTTCATCAAGCTCAACTAGTGCATTCAATCTGTCTTCCATAAAATCAATATCATCAAATTGCTCTTCTGTAATAAATTTGTAAACTGGAAGTAAATTGTTTAAAGGAAGTCTTGCTTCTTTGCCATAGACTAAATTATAAGGAGAGAAACCGGTGGACTTTTTAACTATGATTTTGTCCGCCCATAATGCAAAATTCAACTTGGAATCCCAAGCTCGTTTATTGTTGTCCAACAACCTTCTAATAATCTTCAAGATATTTTTGTTGCTATATTCTTCTTGTCCATTTCCCTGTGGGTGATAAGGAGACTAGTTCATGTGTCAAACAATATGATAGATCTCAGTGATGCTTGGTTCGCGATAAGAGTGGGAAAATAGTTGGGATGTGATTGGATACACCTGGAAGGTGACTAAATGATAGCTCTCCAAGCCATTATAAAGAGCAGTTCAAACGCTTGACATCTCCAACTGATAGTGGACGCGATTAAGGCAAACCTTGGGGAATTAGTTGACTTTAAAATAAATCATATCTTTAGAGAGGCCAATGTGGAGGCTGACATTTTATCAAAATGGGCGTTGTCTTTTAATGATGAAAATTATTGGTGTTTGGAGGATTTTCGAAACATGATCTTGGTTCAATAAGGAGGGTGTTTGAGTCAGAGAATTGGCGCGGGAGTTGTTTTGTTGTAGGATGATATTAGTGTGGATGGTGAAGGAAATTTACAATGGTAAAAATTGCATGGTCAAGATCCTGAAATAACATATGTTGCTGCGACAGGGGATGTGGCCATCGATGCTAGTGCCCAACAAAAGCCAATTGTTAATGGCTACGCTGACCAATAATGCAATGTTGAGGAAGATGCCTACATTGTTTTATTGGATGTTGTGTGGTTTTTTGTTGTTGGTGGTCTCTTTGAAACTCTGAGATGCTTGGTGATGCTTCTCAGAGGAGGATGGTATTATTGTTTTTAGGGCTACAAATATAATAGCTGGGAATGTATATTGGGTGTCAATGGGTGACAACAGTGGAGATGTAAGCAAAATAGATGGGAATTTTGTAGGGTATTAGGGAGCTTTTTATAATGTCACTAGTCCATATCAACAATGATTCGGCTAACCCACTAGCTTATGATGTTAGAGATGCTACTGGATTAATGGTTGCAATCTTTTTCTTATTAGTAAAACTTATATCTTACCAATCAAATGTGTGTGTGTGTGAATCTTTTTATCACAATTTCTCGAATCTTCAAGTCATAAGCGTTGCTAGTATTAACTCTAAGCACCATTCAAAGCAGTGTTTCAAGAGAAGAAGAGAGAAGCAACATAAGCTTTGAGCATTAATTGGTTTGCTTAATTATTTATTTATGATTATTATGCTTATTATTTTGTTGTTTGTAGGGCTTTCATGTTTAGTAGTTTAGAATTTTGAATAATCAATACTACTAATCTCATTTGCTTTAGTCTTGTAGATTTTCCCCTATACAATAACCAAACATACTCAAACTATCTAACCAAAACTCTCTCTCTCTCTCTCTCTCTCTCTCTCTCTCTCTCACACACACACACACACACACACACACACACACACACACACACGTACCCAATGCACACCAAAGTGTGATTATAAGAAGAAGAAAAATTATTAAAAAGCAAATTCTTTTTTTATTAAACTAAAAAAAATATCCTAGTAGAAGATCCTATTAAATCTTATCAAATAAGATAATAATAAAAATAATTTTTTTCTTATATACAAGCTCTTTTTCTAAATTAAAATATATTTTTAAATTTTAAATTTTCTTAAATTAATACAAATGCATGCATATAATTAAAATTAATTCTATTGTGTTCCATCTCCTCTTCAATTCTAATCCATTGATTCAAAAAAATTATATATAAATATATATATATATATATATATATTTATCTATTTATATGTATTTTGGTTAGAGTTCACTAATAACACAAAGATAAATAGTCAAAGTAGGTAGGGGAAACCATGAGTTGTAGTGTAGATGGAAAAGGAGATAAAAAGGTTTAAATCAGTCTTGTAAGGTAATAACGAGCGTAATGTTGATGATCGCCTACCATCGCTATCTTACCTGCTAATGCTAATGTGGTAAGCAAACCGACTTTTCCTTTTTATCGTCATAAATTTCTGTGGTTGAAAGGAGAATTAAAGAATATTGAGATGGTGGGAGTATTTTTGTTTTTTGATGGTTTGTATTGACGTTTTTCAATTTCAAAATATACGAACAGAAGCGGACCTCCGTTAAGAAAACACCGCTCCAATCACATTCGGTACTCGCTTTATACATGTTCACTGTTGTTGAATTGATTTCGATGTCGCTGTGAAAGAACATGTTGGGCATCTCCTTAGACAAATATGGGAGGAATTATTAAAGCGGAGAAACCCTAGCAGAAGCATATTTGCAAATGGGGAGTTTTGCCCATTAAAGAGATTTGAGGAATGCGAGGATCTTAATCTCTCATATTCTTCAAGCCTTTTTGTGAATACGGTTAGGGTTTTTAGTAGTTTTTTTTTTTAAATAAGAAAAGTAAAAAATACATCTGTCTGGCGGCAAACTTGGACGAGGTCCCTGATATGGCGGAAGGGTGAATGTTTTTGATAGGATTTTTAAAATACATTTGTACGATTTCATTCCTCAACGGCAAGGGCTGGACACTTGATGAAGCCGCTGATTCGATTGAAAAAATTATTTCTATCTCTGAAAATTTAAGCCTTTTTTAAAGGGCATTCCGGATCTTTTTCCTGATACCAAATGCCCTTTTTAAATTTTTGATCCCAAATACACTTGATATGAATGCATTTCTGAGTAACGATATGCGTCTTTTTCAGCAGATCAGCTTCCTTGTCTTCCGGTTTGTTATCCAAAATCAAAGTTTGTTTTCAGATTTTTTTTCTCTCTTTGAGGGTTCTCTGCTCTGTTAGATTGTGTTCAAAGATAACAGAAAAGGTGACCCATCTATTACATAGACATAATAATAATAACCTCTGCTAATGAAATCATTCTTTCATCGCTCTCCGTCTCATTGAACCCTGCACTACATAGCCAGTCTTCCATGAAGCATTTTACACATGTTTAATTTTGCAATTTTTCATCACTAGAAATTTTCTCTATTCGGCAGATTCATTGGCTTGGAAATGAGCAAAATTCTTGAACTTGTGCACTTCGTCTGTGGATTGGTATAGTCTCATATTCTTTAGATACCGAGATGGTCATGGGCAAACCCTCCTTTCTAGCAATTTCTCTCAGCTTGCGGATAAAGATTCTGAAATGTTAAATGAAGGGAAAGACCAGGCCTTTGAAACACACGACTACACTAATCTGCGTGGAAAAGCTATAGAACCCAAAGGGTCTTTGCTATGAATCATTGCCAAGGTGGAGCCACATAATAATGCACGAACAACTTCTTGGTGATACAAAATGAGTTTCACAATCTTAAAGAATACCCTTTAGACCTAAGCCTTTTGGCTAGTGGGAAGACTTATGATTAGACCATGGGCAATTTTGGGCCAACTAACAAAAGCCGACGGTTCTTCTACACTTTTGGCTCTATATAACCAAGCAGGGTATTCCCAAAGTTTATTAGAGGACAATTTAAGAGAAATGAAAAACAAACTAGGTCACACAGATTACCTCGTCATGTATATAAAGATATCCCATACATTTGTCACTAAATACCCCTTACTGATCTTGAAGATGCAATGATCTCTTAATGAAGCAGATTGTTATTAGTTTATATATGCAAGTTGCAACTAAAGATGCAAATTAATTTATATCCCCAAAAGTGATATCATCCATAGAATTATACTTCACATATGGGCTTTGAAAACCCATAAATGCATAACTGTCTAACAATGACTAATATGTGAAAGCTTCCAAAATATATTGCAGAGAGTAATCTGATTGGATTATGTAGACCAGTAGGAGATCAACTAACTCATTGTACAAAGAATGAAGAATATATTTCAAATATGGAAGAATGAACTGTTGAAAGATCTCTGTTTTAATCCTTCGGTGATAGAACTAAGATTTGAAATCAAGTACAAACACGTGTAGTCTGAGCCCATTAGCAATATGTGAGTCAACATAAAATAGAGAACCAGAACTGCATTTTAGAATCTCATTATATAACTACAAATTCATTCAAATACAATTCATAAAATGTTAGAAACTTCACATAATCAAATCTACTTTAACAAACCATGGCTGATTAAAGAGACCTTGCATGCTATAATGAAAGGATCTACTAAGACAGAATAATTTTGACAACCTCTATGTTAGCCAACTAATCAAAGGCAACAGTAAATTAGAAAATGGAGCCCTTGAGTGTGTACCTATCTTCTGAAATTCTCAGCTTACTATGTAGACATTCAGATCATGGAGAGGATTTTTGTATACAAGCACCTTCTACAGATTTTACAGACATGCGAGGAAAAATTAAACTTGAACTAAAGATTGACACCTAAGAACATATGAGAGCAAGGGATGCACACAACCAATTTTAATGGAGAATGATCTAGCCTTAACTGGATAAAGAGAACTTATATTTATAGCACATTGATTCTGCCCTCAATTTGATCTACAATCCCTACAATTAATCCAAAAGTCACCATAGTATCTTTGCCTGCTCTCGCAAAGTTCTCTAACAATTAAGGTTTTAATGCTTTCACTTTCTTGACTCAACTTGCAGTTGAAACTTTCTGAAAACAAAATCCTTGTCTTTGTTGTTCTTTGCTTGAAAATTGGGAGGAGGTTTTGTTGGCTTAAAGCTTTTAAACATCGCCCTAAATTGATGACCTAGATAATCCTTACCTTTGGATCAATAGTTGCAGGACAGGAGGCTTTAACAAAATGTTTTCTTTATACTTGGTTCATGTACTGCTACCAATTAGGATATACCAAACATCATTTTCATTCATTTTACAGCCATGTCCTTACTTCACCAAGCACTACCAGATCTTATGTTCAAGTTCATAATTCTTTGAGATTAATGGCCTAGTTTCACATTTATTCTTTCAAAGAAATGATTGGCTTCATGAAAAATAAATCAAATGACATAAACTATAGGGACTATAGTCATCACTTAAATCCACTAAATGCTAAGGAACACGAACAGTCCAAATTGACAGCCTTCAGAATGGCATTATCATATCAGTGAAGGACCTAAATTGTAGGGAAAATACTCCTCCATTGACTTGTGGCCAATAGGAATACGCCACGCCTCCTTCAAACATTTTTAAGTATTTTACAAGAACATGTTAATCTCTAAACTTGATCAACTGTTACCTCCAACAAATCCTCAGATTGATGGCAATGGGATATTGGCAGGTCGCCAAAGTGGCAAGCAACCAAGTTATCTGATTAGCCATGACTAATAGGAATGCTCAACGTAGCCTTGGGAACTTTGACGCTGACATATATATATATATATATATATATATATATAACTTGGCCCCTCCATATCAATTTTGATGAGCATAAATCACTTAATTGACTCATTATCATTGGTACATGTCTGGTTGGCTTGTGCCACAACTCTTGGATAGTCTGCTGACATAGATCATTTTGGTCCATGGAGCAGTAACATCATTACCATTCCAACCCATTCGCCAATGTACCTATAGCCAGTATCGGGTCCCTGAGAAAGCATGAATAAACCACTCAAGTTAAAAGACAAATTGCCAATAATAAGTCAACATTCAAATACGTGCTCAGTACGGGGAGATCCTGATGGTTGGCAGCATGCACAGTTCATTTGAGGAGGATAAGATTAGGCAGACAGCTAGTTTGATTGTCAAGATTCACAGCAGGAGATTGGATATGGAAAAGACTATGGAGTTAGTTTAGGGATGTGTTTCGTGGTCCCTTAGACTGATGGTCTTGTGGACGTCATTAAAATTCTTCAATTCAATTCAATAGAACAAAAGTGTACGGATAAAGCCATAGACTCAGGCCAAGAAAAAGACTTTTACACACAGGGCTCAAGGAAGCATGCAATGTTAACACCAACAGATAGCTTGACAGAAACCGAAACAAGGAGACCTTTTCAAGATATCTCAGATTGGTTATCAACATGAAGCATATAGCCATATGGCATAAGGTAATGTTTTTCAAATTGAGTGTCAACACAGTCAACAATACAATGTACAAATGATAGAACCAAAATTATAAATTTATAATAAACACGCACCAGGTGAGATTTTAGTAGTTGAACTTGAGACTTATTCATAATATGAAATATCTGCTCCGTTAAAAGCCAAGCTACACCACTTTTATCTGCGTGGATAATTAAATGTTAGCCTTGAATAAAGAAGTTTGCTTCCTTTTAAATAGTTGGATTTCAAAATCATGGTGCTAAATGGAACCACTGTCTTTTTCTATATCCTTCATAACAAAAGCAGATTCTAAAAGTAAGACCAGTTGAATTTACTTGCTCCTGCACCAAACTTCTTTGGTTTGAAAGAACAGAAACTCTTGTTCGACGTTTCATGAAGTATACTTTCTTCAAAAGGAAGTCTCTCCATTACTGCCTTTATGACCCATGCAATGCCTAATTAATCCAATCTGGAAGTTGTCTAGTTGATGAATGGGCGATTTCACGTTGACCTTTTCTTGATTATACTTTATAGTCATACAAATCAGTGTCATTGAAGACAGGTGAGATTCAATCCCGTTGCATATCAAAGACATTTTATTGTTTAATAGTTAATTATCTTTAAATTCAGCAATGTCAATTTATGAATTCAGTTTTATGGAAATATCCCACAACATTTCCTAAAGTAATTAATTTGGTCGCTAGTCTAGGGAATAGTCTATACACCCTTCAATGGTGAAAGCTGTGATATGCTTGTCAGCATTGGTAAGAGAAAAAACAATATAAGGCAGCATCAGACCCCATTGATCTGGTTGGAGTTTGATTGACTACTTCAGTTTAACCATCCATTTGATGATATGCAAAATTACATGGAAGCTGCGTTCTCAACATTATCCATACTCATAGAGTCAATAGAAATGACCTAATAATTTAACATCTCTGCTTAAGGTTATTGAAAATGACTATTCCTTCCACTGTAGAGCCATATAATGTGCCTTTATGTTTATTGCAGGTTTAGTAATTCACCATTTTATAAAGATAGCCAACCACAGTAAGTATAATATCATTACTGCTATAGCCCACCTAATCTATGTACATCCACACTTTATGTTGCCAAGATCTATTCGGCACTCACATAGGGTGGTACTTGCCCACGTTTTATAGCTTACCCTTGGAAGCTGGCAAACATAACACCTGTCAGCAACCACTTCTTCACTATGCTTGGCCAATAATATTTTGTGTCCAATTGCTGAAGAGTTTTATCTTTTCCTAAATGTCTTCCAAGACCTCTGACAAGTGCTTCATGTATAATTATTTTATGTTACCATTTAGAGTACATAGTTGCTTTTGGTAAAATAAAAACCCCTCCTTCATCATCAAGGCATTTGATTTAAGCAGTCCATCAGTCAATGAGTTTGACTCAAAAAACTACACAGTTGAATCCTGATCGCAATATCACAAATAAACAGTTCTTGCTATGTTATATTTTTCCATCAATTTGTGTGATTAGAGATGGTTGGTAATGCAGTTGCCAAACTGTCGTCCAACTAACTTTTCCATGTTCATGATCAGATACTTGTGGAGGGATCTCTCTCCAGTATTCTCTGGTTGTATTACTGTCCATCTTAGAGAATTGTACATGGCACTTGAGAGGAATAAAATCTGAGTAATTATTCTGTCTTTGTAAAATATTCTATTAGTGTTTCTTTTGAATATTGGTTTGCCTTGTGCACATATTTGTTTGGCTATTGTCTCTATTGCAGATAGTTCAATCCAGATATGCAGTACAATTGCCTGTCATCAGTTCTTGAAAGAACAATCAGCTGCTCCTAATTTAGGAGCATCTTATTAAGCATCCTTAAAACATTCCAAATCCTAGCACCTCATTAGACATGATGAACATAAGTGCTCTTCATTGATGCAAAAATACTAATTTTTTATTTATCTACCTGATGCTTAACCACTGAAGTGAGTGTGGAAATGATTTAACCATCTCGTATAGCAAGCATTTAACTTCTCTCATGTAAGCAAATATTAAAGGCTTATTGATTTATATAAAGTACAAATTGCTTATGCATCATTGAATGGTTCCAATGTCAGAGTTTGTTCAATTGCTTCCAACTCTTGATCATTGGTGCTGCACTTGTTCTTTACTTCATTGGTCTCCTCACTGTTAATATATGGGCCGATTCTTCTGGCTAAGCATTGCTCCAAGAAATGCACTTGATGCATCACTTCATTCTCAAATTTTCTTAGGTTAATTTGGGTCCAAATTGGGTTTCTCCCACATGTATGCTATAGTGTGATCTTAAGTATGTTTCTTAGAATCATACTTAATGCATCAGACTCTGTCTCAAATATGTAGAAACAAGATTAGCTGAGCGGAGTTTGTTCTTTCATTAGAGAGGGATGAGCGCTGGAGTCTTACTTAAATGCAAAAAAGTTTAAGTTTATTCTGGGAAAACAATATAATCTTTGTTAGCAAACAAAGTCACGCAAAGCCAAATGATTGTTTTATATGAATAATCAATAAAGCAAATGTAGTCACCCAGAAGCTAAAGATTGATACTAGGATGTTGAAGCAAGGATATGTTGTTTTTGGAAGAAGTCTATCAATATGAGTGTGTCTAAATATATGATGGGACTTCCTTGTCTATAACATAGTTGCATAAATATCTAGAAATTCATGATTTATATTGATTAGTGACCCACTTGGCCTTCATGTTGATTTTTTGCTGGCAATTTTGCAGTTTTTTGCAATTTATTTTTTGATCGGAGTTTTTTGCAATTTATTGGTCAAACAAGTTTTTGGCATTTTTTGACCAACAAATTGCAATTCAATCTTGAAAAAATCATGATTTTCCAAAAGACATGACTTTTTGGACAAAAATGCATTTTTTTGGGTCTTATCTCATTTCTGCAGCATTTTTTTTTTCCTTTTTTATAAAGCCTATCTTTATTTTGCCCTAATGCTAATCCTAAACCAATAAATTCCCAATCAATTGAAAAAATATTTTATTTTCTGTTTGCCAAGTTATTCCCAAAAAAGATATTTGCTACTATGAAGTAGTCCTAACCCTAACCTACTAAAATCCCAATTAATTGAAAAATGATAAATCTTTTATTTTCTGTTTGAAAAAGATATTTGCTACTATGGTCTATAATATGGTTTTCCTTGTCTATCAAGTATGTAATGACTATTTTAATAAGCATTTTTTTTTAATGTTACATTGTGTGATCTTCTTGAATACAAATATAATTCATTGAAAAGTTGTTTCTCTCTAATTTGGAGTGGTTTCAATGAGAGCTTTTGTTATTCTGTGTATTGGTTTTATTGGAATAGCCCTTTATTGCTTTTTATAGTGGAGTTTTTGAAATGATAATTGATTGTTGTTGTGTATTAAACAAAGGAGAGGAATGTTCCTTATAAAGACGATTACAAGGTCTTTCCATAACGGAAATGATCAAGAACTAAAGACAGAATAGAAAGTACTAACTGGCTTACTGAAATGTAAAGTTACTGACTAAACTAAGTAGATGACTAAAATGACCATTACAAGCTAAATATTACAATATTAATTTAATAGTTTTATCAATTTTTTTGTAAGATTTTGATTCATTAAATAAGTACCAGAGTAGTTGTGTCAAATTTTTGTGGTAGGTATTAGAGCTGCTTTCTTGGAAAAATTTTGAGACTTTTAAAAACACATAAATTACTGAATTTACTAAGGTCATAAATAGTTTTACCCTCATTTATAAAAAGAAAAGAGTAAATACATATCAAAGTGTAATATCATTGTAAATTAAATGTGTGTGTGTGTATCTATATCTATATATGAAGTGAAAGGATTTTTAGCTTGGCCCTTGCTCTAGTTGAGGACACAAACGGGGGACCTCATTCTTGGCATTAATGCTCGGCTGTCCAACTGGCATTAATGCGCGACTGTTTTGCTCCTCTTGCACATCCTCCTGCTACCTCCTCTAAGATCTCCTTCGTCTCCTTCACGTCCTCTTCTTCTGCCTCTCTCGTCTCCTTTGTCTCCTTCGCGTCCTCCTTCTCTTCCTCTCTCCTCTCCTCTGTCTCCTTCACGTCCTCCTCCTTCTCTTCCTCTCTCCTCTCCTCTGTCTACTTTGTGTCCTCCTTCTTCCTCCTCTCTCTGTCCTCTGCGGGGTTTTAACCTTCGTGACACCATTAAGAATACCACTACATTTTGGGGTCAACTCCAAATTACATATATTTATTAATATTATACAAATTTTATCCATGGAAAACATGGTCCCAAAACATTTTTTTTAACTTTTCAAAATAGAGTTGGAATCCATGGTGGTAGGTGGTAGTGCCCATTGTAAGGGTCTAGTGGCAATGTGCCTTGGGCACGAACCTTATGTGTGTCAAATTAAGACCTTTGAGATCATTGGACTTTATTGACACATGTCGTTCTTCATAACTTCATCATTTTTAAGTATTAACAAATTATTGATGCTATGGCTGTCATTTTACATTGGTAAACTACTATTTTTGATGAGTTGTGTGAGTTTTTGGGCAATTACTTGCTAATGATTTGGTGGTGAGTAATTTGCTGGGGTCTATTTTCACGCATGTACTCACATGTTAGTGAGTTATATGCTGAGTTTTTAATCTATGGAAGGGCTAATAAGAAACTTATAATAGGCTACATTTTGAACTCTTTCTTAGAATTATGAAACTTACTAGGATTACCAAACTCGCTCATGGGTCAAGACAAATGGACTCATTTTGTTGAAGTGGGACTGGTTTTTTGATTTAAAATATTGATTCATCTTCATACCATTGAGACACATTACCATGGCCAATTTCAAACATGAGATTACCCAAGATCTCATTAAGTTCTCCTTCTATCCTTTTATTCATAAGTTGCATACATAGTCTTTCATCTTCTCTTCTAATTATATTCTTTTGAAACAAAAGGTTCTTCAAATTTTACTCTTGTGCAAAACGTTTCAAAAGCAAAAGATTCTTCCATCCTTCAAACGTTAAAGCACACCTCTTTCTTAGGATTTTTGTCCTTGTATTGATTTTTTTGTTAAGTATTGGTTCAAGCTCCTCCTTTGTCTTCTCCTGATCTTTACATCCATTGTACATTTTCATGATATATGCCCATAATTAACATTTTTCTTCCTTCCCATCCTTGACCATTTCCATGCCTTCCAATACATTTGTTGTTTTAGTTTTGAGTGTCCTTTTCTTTCACCATAACTATTATGACAACTGTTGCCCTCCTTGTCTAGTGATCGAGTTGTATATTGCCTAATCTCTACTTGTTTGCTCTATTTGTCTTTCTTTGAGTTGTTTTTGTGATTTTGATTCTATCTTGAGTACAATTTGATTCTTTTTATTAAAATCCTCCAAAATCATGACCTTAGTAACCAATATTTGAAGTTCCTCAAACAAATTTATTTTGGTACTCAATCTGTCAAACTTGTTGAGTAATCTGCCACAGACCCATCATAGCTTTGTTTAATGTCATACGATTCTTGTAATGAAGATTTCTCATAATTTCAAGGCCAATATTTTGCATACATTGCTGCCCTATAATTTCTTTCCATGTTGAAATAACTATAAGTATGATTCCTTTTTATTTAGTTTAGTTGTATAGTCATCAATGATGAACTTGGTGTCAACGAATGGCCCTAGAAGATGAGCTTGGTGCATATGACATCAATTTTAGAAGCAATTGTTGTTCATACATGGTGGAGAACACATGAACTTGGTGTAGAAGCCAACTTGATTAACTCAACATAATCTCAACCAATTGAAAGGTTTATGATGGCATGCATTGAAGTTTAAATGAATGTCTCTTAATCACATAATTGGGTTAAAGTACATAAATATACTGTTGAGGCCAAAATTCATACCATATTTTTTTTTTCACTTTTTTGATTCTACTGAAATATACACGAAGAAAAAAACTAGCTGAATGAAAACACACTTGAAAATTACACCATTTTTATTCAACAATTTGCATCACCTGCTTGACCTGTTTGGATGACTTAAACGATTTAGTTTTGAATATTGTTCATCAACCAGTGGCTTGTAATGTTCCAATGGCTGTACGACGCTCACCACTCACGATAGCTTCTAGTTGTCCTCCAACAGTACGACACCTACTCTCAAACCAGTTCGACACACTTGCATATGGCACCCAAATTGGGTGTACGGTTGTGTATGGTCACTTCCCCCGAGAGACTAACCTGTACAGTATGTGTTGTACAGTGGAATTGCTAGCCGTACGGTGGCTGCTCTACCTGCACGTGACTTGCCCAAGGTCGTACGGAAAAGTCCGTACGGTATATGTTAAGGCAGTACGGTGGTTAAACTAATCCGTACGGTATCCAGACCCCCTTCACACTCTCTTATACAGACGATATTGCTTCCAGCCAGAGTTTTTGTATGAGAATATTAAATAGGCACACAGTATAATTATGAGACGTAGATCTGGAAATATATTTATTAATTCCGGAAGTGAATACAAGTTCTTCAGATACAAATGTTTCAGAATTGGACCACGAGTAGAATAGGGTGAGGGGACTCCGACCGAAACTGCAGTTGCCAAGTAGGGAGGATCTTTCACCTCCGAAATGGCAAACAAGCTGAACCTCCAACTGGAGTTTGCAATTACAAATAAAATACCAAATTCGCATACCTACAACTACAAGGGGAAATGTCTTGAAGGATTACAAATGATGCTGACACAGCCAACACACTAGACAAATAAAATAAAAAGGGCCTGAGAGATAATAAAATTAAATGTCGGGGCCAAACATAAAAAGATTATTAAATTAACTTATTTAATAATATTGGGGACATCACAGTCCTTCCGGCTTGAAAATTGCTTGTCCTCAAGCAATTGCAGGCTTGGATGCTCCAGAATCTGCTCGCCTTCCCAAGTGGCATCCTCGATTGGAAGATCCTTCCAACGCACAAGAAATTCCCTGACGGTATGCGACCTCGGCCTCTTCTCTCAAATGTTGATGATCTCAGCCGACTCCAGAATTAGTTTCCCCTCTTCGTCCATGGGAGGCAGTTCCTTCGACACAGTGACACGTTGTCCGACGACTTTCTTCAGGCATGACACATGAAACACATTGTGAATCCGACTTCCCTCCGAGAGTTCCAGTTCGTAGGCAACTTCACCTACCCTTCGGACTACCCTGTAGGGCCCGTAGAAGTGCGGCCTCAACTTCTCCTTACCACAAGTCTTCAGGGAGGATTGCATGTGCTGTTGGAGCCGGAGGTATGCCAGATCACCAACCTCAATACTTCTGTTGTGCTGCAACAGTTCCTAAGATAACCCTCTAACCATTTGTTCACAATCTTCGTCTGTCCATCCGTCTGGGGATGGTAACTCGTGCTTGGCGACAACTCTGTTCCTACCAATCGAAATAACTCCATCCAAAAGGTGCTAAGAAAACGGTTATCCCTGTCACTCACTATATTCCGCGGAAGATCGTGCAAGCAGAATACCTCATGGAAGAGCAAATCGGCTACTTGAGCTGCCTAACATCCGGTGCAGATGGCAAAGAAATGAGCATACTTGGTCAAAGTCAAACAATCAACCATGACGAAGATACAATCTTTTCCTTGCACTTTGGGAAGCCTTGTAATGAAATCCATCGAGATGCTATCCCACTTCTGATTAGGGATTGGCAATGGTTGGACCAGTCCTGTCGGTAAGGTGTGCTCGGATTTGTTCTGCTGACAGGTGGAGCATTCCCGCACGTACTGCAGAACGTCATTCTTAAGGCCAAGGGGGAATCATGCATTTCCTTCAGAATTCTTTCCTTCAACTTGGATTCGGGAACCAAATAGATTCTGCTTTTGTAGTAGATGATGTCATCAGCCACCTTGTATCGGTCGTCCTATTCTTGACCATCCATTAGCTGGCGCACAAATGTATTCTTGGAATATTCCACCAGTTGGTGCACCTTCTAATCCGTCAAAATTTGGGATAAAGAACACATGGAAGGCCTTCTTGATAGGGCATCGGCCACCACATTATTTTTACTCTTCACATAATATCAAAATCAAATGCCTGAATTTTTCTCACCCACTTTTGTTGCCGTTCGTTTAGATCCGTTTGCTCCAAGAAGTATCTCAAATTGTTGTGGTTCGTGTGTACTACAAACTTAGCTCTGACCAAGTATTGCCGAAACTTTGTCAGTGTGTGCATGATGGCGAGCATCTCCTTGTTATAGATGGAGTATGGTCGCTCTGCTCCCGAGAGCTTCCAACTCTCGAATGCAATGGGGTGACGGTCTTGCATCAACACCGCCCCAATGCCTTCTCCAGATGTTGCACTCTAGGCTAAAAGGCCGAGTGAAGTCTGGTAATGCTAGAACCAGACAAGAACTCATGATTTCCTTCAACTTGTCGAAGGTGTGTTGTGCTTGTTCATTCCATTGAAAAGATCCCTTCTTCATCAGATCCATCAATGGTGTAATGAGCTGTGAGAATCCCTTCACAAACCTTTTGTAGTAACTACACAACCCGAAGAATCCACGTAGATCCGAGTCTTGGGAGGCGGCCAATCCAAAATGGATTGAATCTTCTCCTAGTGCACATGAGCCCCTCGGGCACTGATGATGTGCCCTAGATACAATATCTCCGTCATTCCAAATTCACATTTGGACCTTTTGGCAAACAATGATAGTGACTCCATGATTTCCAGCACTTTGTCCAAATGCATCAGATGCCCCCCCCCCCACGTTGTAATGGGCACCCTAGAATGCCCAAAAACTAAATCAACTGCTGATAGGAATTTAGTCAAACAGTTTGCATCCAACTCCTTATTTCTCCATTTAATGTTTAAACCCCTTATGGCTTCGGAAATGAAATGTTTTTTTTTTTTTATGTCTTTGCATAGATTTGAAACACATAACAAGAACTAGAAGGAAATTACAATAATATGCAACATGGAGATTGAATTATTGCTGTTATGATATTATTTTTAGAATTAATAAAATCAGATACATCACAGATTTTTCAACTCACTAAATACTCTAGTATTTTTTGACATAATGTTCCAACAATGACTTCCCATCTTGCTGCTACAGTAACATGAATAGTGTCGTGCTACAGTAGCGTGAATAGTGCCATGCTATAGTAACGTGAATAGTGTCAAAGGCTTCGTGAAGTCTGGTAGAGCTAGAATGGGACATGAAGACATCACCTGTTTGAAGTGATCAAAACACCTCTGAGCTGCCCCTGTCCATATAAAGGCCCCTTTCTTGGTGAGATCTGTCAAAG
>MU225371.1:254671-274587 GCA_018584345.1 Thuja plicata
TGTCCCATGAAGGGACATGTCTCTCCTAGCCTCATTCCTAATATAAATGAAAGAGAGATTGTTGCATTTGGAAAATACATACAAAATAGAGTGCTATTACATTTGCAGCTATCCTAAAACTTAACAGGGACTCCAAGATTATTGTTGAGGCTGTTAGTGGAAACTCCCAGGCTGGTTGGAGAGTTGATCCTATCCTATCTGATATAAAAGGTCTAATGGGTCGATTTAGTAAGGCCACAATTAAACATATTTACAGGGAAGGGAATTTGGTTGCTGATTCTATGGCTGTTGTTGGGCTGCGGATGGATGGATTATGATGCTAGCGGGTTGTTACTCAGCTGCCCAAGAATACTCAGGACCTGCTTACGCGGGAAATGAGAGGTGCCAACAACAAAATTCAGAATGTTTAAAAATCATAGGTTGGTTTGGGTGCTAAAAGGCGGACCTAAGGGCTCTATTCATTTCAACTTTGGTGCGAATTGCAATTGGAAATGCCACATGGCCTCCGCTGGTGGGTTCTTCAGTTCCTTTGGGAGGTTGACGTGGCCTACTGGCGTCATGATTCCCTTAAAGTACTATTATGTCTTTAAGTGGCATTTGAGGCAAGTGCGATTTACGGAGGATAATAAAAAATTTGGTGTGGATTTATTTGATGGCGATTACAGTTTACAGTGTCGCTCCCACATGTTAACCCAGGGGGCGTCTCTGGCGGTATTTTTCGAGGCAAATTGCAATTATTATCGTAGTTATGGCTCGCGAAGTGACAAGAGTTTAGGGCTAAGCTATGATTTCAACACTGGCATTTCACGCAACTACCCTGCTCTGAACTTGTGCTCTGGCTTGTTTGGTTGCTGTGTCTTGGAGGGTTTCTGCTTTAGCTGGCTTTTGAACATAGCTTTTTTCTGGGTGTGGGTTGTGTCTGCGAATATGGGTGGTGATCGAAATAGAATTGAACCTGATAATATTGTGTCTGCAAAGAGGGAAGGATTCTGCCTTTCATGAGGTGCCTAACTGGACACGACGAAATGATCTCTCGGCAGTTTGCCAAAACCTGGAATTAGAGAAGGGTCACCATAAATGGAATCACGTTCGAGATCAATGAGGAGGTCATAGGCAAAGCCACTGGAATGCCTACTACGGGTTGGAAATGGAAGAAAACCACAAAAACGCAGGCCAAAACGGAGTTTGATCAGTTTTTTGCTAAGGATGACAAGCCGGTGTCAAAAAATGGTGGATATAGCACTACAGACCTGCCCGAATTCTGGCCGAAGATGTGCAAGTTGGTCATGAAGTACTTCACCCTGGAGGGCCGTTTCAGTACGTTTTATAATTACCACCTCCCTTTTTTAAACCATCTTAGGCACAAGTTGTTGATCTCCTTGCCGTTTTATCTCTTACACTCTTTGGAGTCAACTGTGGCTGCTGTGAATGAGTCGTTATCTCTGGGAAAGAAACCAATTTACCTCCACCAGGGGCTTATTTTAGAATCTACCATTTTCACTGCGCCCTCTGCCCTCCTCCCATCATGGAAATCACCCAAGCTGCCCATTAGCATATGTCGCCCTCGGTCTCCCTTAACCAGGGCCTCCCCACACCCTTTGGTCCTATTGGAGGCTCCACCCCTACTGCCAATCATAAATCCTCTGAAACCCACCTACCCCTGGCTCTCGGGCTGGTTCCAAACATGACCTAACCCATGAGGATTCCCCCCATCCTTCTAAAAAATGCAAAAAAAATTACATTAACCTGGAATGCCCTCAAAGTACCGACCCCCAGCCTACCAATGCTCGCCGGTCCTCTCGACTTGCCAAGGAGAAGGGGAAAAGAGCTATGAAGGAATTATTTGATAAGGAGGATGTCTCGGTGGGATCTCCCAGCCGAGAAGAGAACCAAAACAATCTGACCATGAGGAGGGAAGGGATGCTACCCACAATATTGTGGTTGAAGAGGGCAAGGAAGATAAGGCCCCTGTTACTATGGTTGAGAACCCTAAAGGTGCTGCGGGAAATGGCCTGATTGGGAAAATCAAGTACCAAATTGTTAATCTAGAAAACACGGTGGCTAAGCTGAGCGGGGACCTAGCCAATACTAACAAGAGGCTGGCAGATGTCAGCAAATTTTCCCTCAAGGTCATGCATGCCTCATCTACCACCCTCTGTTTGCTGAACGAGAAGGCCTCTGTCGAGAAGGAGTATGTTGAAGGAAACCGTGAACTCTTCAGTACGAGGTGTGGGCGGACCTGCTGCTTTCCAAGCGCTTATGGGATGGCAAAGGAACCTGCTGATGGTGCGGGGTGGTAATGGGTGCTATTGCATTGTTGCCTCCAAGCCCTATAGCTGGGCTAGTTTTTTTAATCATAGTTTTAAGCTTAAGACTTTAATTTTGGTTAATGGCCCTGCGTGGCATGGTTTGATTTTATGGCTGCTGGACCTTGATACTATCCGTATGTGGGGTTCTGATACTTTACGGTTATACTGGTTTAGCTTCTTCATTTTGGTTTTTGATAGAGGTAGATGATTAATACTTTGCTTTGTGCTGCTTTCTAGGCTGATTTAATATGTTGTTAAGTCTGTCCTAGTCAGCTTCCTATTGTACCTCGGGTCAACACCCTCTTGCTGCTGCTTATATCAAAAAAAACAAAAAAACACCATAATTAACTAAATTCTTATCTGGACTAAAGACAGAATGCCACCACATCCACGAACAAAACTTATTTCTTCTTCATGGAGCGCAAAGTCCTTCCGCAGCCAGATTCATAAGCTCTACCACACCCAGCCCACTTCGAAGCCCCTGCATTCTTTGCCCTGCCTTGAAAGCGTCCTGAACCCTTCAATGGCACTTCTGCTCTAATTGCTCTCTTCAGATTGCTAACCACGAAGTAGCACTCTGCACATTGAATGATTATTATTATTATTGGTTTTTATTGGAAAAATGTATAATTAATTTAAAGAAAAATAATACACAAGAGAACAAAATCTTGATGGAAGCACTTCCAAGCCAAAAAGTTTAAAAGCCATTATGATCTGTCAAATAGAAGTTTTTTAATTGTTGATATGATTCTCCTTTAAAACTTTAGTATTATTCTCCTTTATTAAACTTGAAATTTAAACTCATAAACTTGAACTGCACTACAACATTTTTGGAACCACCTAATTTAGGAATCTCTTTTAGAAAGCCACATAATTTATTTCAAAATAATCAAAGCATTTGAGATCAGTTTCAGTTGGCCATTCAATTCCTATGAAAATGTACACAATTTTTGAAATATAGTTTTTCGTAAAATAGTAAAACAAAGCGTTTGATATCAATTTGTAATAATATTAACGAAATGAGTCCTAATGAACTGCCATGGGCTTGCGGTTCTGCTAAAAATGCCATTTTAAGTGCAGCATTTGAGTTGGCTTGTATTTGAGCTGCGGGTGATGGAGTATCTGAGGAGTAGCGGCGGGAAGCCTTTTGATTTTTCGCCTTGCCGAAGCCACTGTTTCTTTTGTTCAACAAACAAGATAAATTTACGTATCATTTGAGAGCAGAAGCTTTTAACCTATTTTTATCTTCTTTGTCAGCTTAATATAATTACATGTTTATAAGGTTTAGTTTATAATTTTGTATTTACGAAATTTTAATATATATTTTAAATTACAAATTTTTAGTTTGAATAATATTTATAAAGTATATTTAACATAATTACGTTGTGTTTGAATTTTTCAATCTATCTAAATTTTAATGAAATGAAATGCAACGGAATATTTTAAAATTCAATATTCGTAATTTGATATAATACATTAAAACATTAAGTATTTTTAAATTTAATATATTTTGATAATTTTGTTGATTTATTTTTATGCCAAAATAAAAATTATAAACCTATGTTAATCAAATCTAAGATTTTTTGTTCATATTTTATTACTTGAAAATGAACTCGTTCCAAATCTGATCTCTTTCCTCGAATCCAATTACAAACACAAACCTTGTGACTTCAGATGTATGAGTGAATTAGATGCTTAACGAACTTATGATTCTGCTGCTTTTAAGCATTAAGTTTCTCAATAAATAACTATCTTGCCAGGCGATGGTATGATAACATGCACTTTTTGCTTTGGCTTCACTGATCCTTGTTTGAGAATTAATTATATATCTTCATAATTCGTTTATTTCAGTGCTGCAATATTGGGCATAGTTTCAATTCATTGTTCATTAAATCGGAGCAACCTGCTTTTATTCTTGGATAAGTTGTAAGGAAACTGGCAGGGTTGTATGGATTGCCAGCACATTTATCCATAATCTCACTGTCACAACCCTATTGCTATATAGTTTTTCATGCATTTGAATGCAAATGTTTCTAGTGAGCTTTTTGAACTTCTATGTTAGCAAAGTAGAAACTGATAATTTGTGAAGAGTAATGTCCTATGGTGGCCATATTTGCATTATTAAAGTACAAGATGTAAGGGGTGTCAATGTGAAATAGTTATCGATACTTGAATCAGTACTCTGTCTCAACAACATTAAATTTCCACAATCGATGATAATTGTAGGTGCTGCTTCTGTCTTCAACTGTGTGAGATATTTTAGCATCAACGTTTCGGATAACACTTCTTATGCTCTCTTATTCATCTTGATGGATCACGGAGTGTTTTTTAGTCCATGATAATTGTAAGTGCTGCTTCTGGCTTCAACTGTGTGAGATTTTTTAGCATCAACGTTCCGGATCACACTCTGTGATCTATCAATGATGATAGATCACAGAGTGTGATCCGGAACGTTGATGCTAAAAAATCTCACACAGTTGAAGCCAGAAGCAGCACTTACAGTAGTCTGTCTTTTATTAAACCATACCGTTCCTCTTTTTTTTTTCAGAAATGCATCATACATTACTTTAGAGGGTAGAAGATATGCAATTTAACAATGTTTCAATGAGAGGCTTTCCCTAAAACGAGTATAAAATATAGCAAGTAACATTAACTTTACATCTTTGTGGAGATGCTGATCAGCGAAGCCATTGTGTATGCTTTTGATGCAGGAGCATCCTGGGGTAGTTGGCAATCCTGTGTCACCAAAAACATGTTTTGGTTTGATTTTTGTTTTACTAGTTAACTTAGTTAGAGACCTGAGGTGCTCGGTCACTTTGGTGGCAGTCTTTAGTTCCTACAAAATCTCATAAATGATTATAGAAAGGAGCAAAAGTCTCTATAAATGTGTATTTTTTAAAATGAAAAGACTGTTTAAAAGAAAACAAATGGAGGTAAGGCCTCATTTGTTGATTCTCAAAATTAAAGGTAAAGGAACTGTTTATGTCACTGTGAAGCAAGACACCAAGTGGTGTATGAGACACCTTATATATGTTAAAAAATCTCTATATAGCCTAACCTCTTCTGGATTGAGCCTATGCCGCCTCTATGTATACACACATGCCCACTCAGTATACGGACACATAAATAATGTAAATATGCATGTATCATGTGTGGCAGCAGCATATTAGTGTTACTCGGAAATGCGTTTCCACCCTAAATGCACCCGTTTCGGAAATGAAAATGGTTTCGGGGACGGGGGGACAGTCGGAAATGTTTCCAAGCCGTCCCCAATGAAGCAAATTTTTTGGAAACCGTCCCGGAAACTCAGGGATGGTCAATGGAAGTTTCGGAAAGCTTTGGCCATCCCCGGGATGGCTGGGGACAGCCAAGCCGACCCCTAACTGCCCTGGGACTGATGGCCGTTTCCGGCAGCAAGAGGCAAAAAGTAGGACAATTTTATAAAATATTTGCAAATTATTTTAACCTTGTGTGGCCCCACACCTCAAGGCAACCCTAAATATTAAAATATGTTATTACTAATATCAAATCTTAAGCATATGATTGAAAATATCAAATCATGTATTCCTTGCAAGTTGTGTATAGATTGGCCCAAGTGAACAGAGTTATGCCTAAGTGAATAATCATTTTCTCTTGCTGCTGTTAGAATGTGAACAGAGTTATCTGTGAATTCTGGAAGTCTTTGGTGAAAATCTGCAGATTGAGAGTGTAAATCTGAGCAATATTTAGTATTCTCAGACCAAATCTTAGGGGAAGCAACATACTATCTTTGCTTTCCTTTTGACTTTGAAGTTTGAGATTTTGAGTCTTCTGACATTATATGATATATGATATGATACTTTAAGTCTATAACTTTTCATTTTGTTGAAACTTGTAGCCTTTGTGCATTTTGATATATGATATGGTACTTTTCAATGTTTCAATGAACTATATCTATGAATGTATGAAATTGAAATTTGAACTCTCATTTGATTCATTTGATGCTATCCAATGTTCTATGATGATTTGATTTGATTCATTTGATTCTATGTTCTATGATAATTCAATGAATGATCATTGATCTTAGATTTATAAATGTTTTTATGTTGCTATGATGAATGGTTACAATGTTATATAATTCATGAATATATTTGAAATTTCAGATTTCCCTGTATATCTTGGCCCCTGCTCCAGGAAAAAAAAACGTCCTGGACCCTGTTTCCCCATCCCCCTGTCCCAGAAACTCGGGGTAACATAGGTGCATATGCAAAGTTATGTGACCTGCATGTGGGTCTAACTCCTTAAAATTTGGACGGTTCAGTTTGAAATACTCAATTTTTTTTTCCATTTTAGGCAGCTGAGATTGAGTAAAGATGCGATCATTTTATGGAAAACCTGTCAAGCCTGAGAAATTAAGTTGCAAATTTCTCAACTGTATAATAATTTTTTTTGTATGATATAATCTTTGTGCACTGTTTTGAAAACCTAAGCATAATTTCAAAAGTAAATGTTCAGTTTTTTATACACGTGCAAATATTAACCAAGAGGAATTCAAATTCTCTGATATATGGCTTTTAATTCAAAATTCTTTGTAAATATATGTGTCCTTTTTTATTGTATATCTATCAGTGAAAGTGCATAGATGGGAATTTTTTTAATATAACAGCAGTAATAAAATTATATATTTGCATATGAATGGATGATGATAATGTTGTTTTTATGATAATAATGAGTTGTAGTTTTTTTTGATGCAGAAATCATCGTCATAGGTCTGGTTGTCTATGTGCAGTGTGTGTTGCGACACGGCGTAAACTTGCACGCGAAGAAAATGCTCCATTGGTGAACATTCAAAGTACAAGAATCAATGCTGATGATTCACATACATTGAATGAGCAGGTAAGTTTTGTATGATTTATGTGTTGAAAGCATTATGCAGATCATACTTCAAAAACCCTGAGCTGGGAAAACATAAGCAGACCCAAAATTTGACTCAAACTTGAGTATTGGCAATTTGTTTAGTAATAAAAAGTGAAACATATAGATCTGTAAAATGATCTTCAGAAACATGCATAAAACTAAATTTAGAGAACTCAAAAGTGGTTTTTCTCGATTTGTAGATCGAAGATTGAGTTCAACACACATCATAGTGTCAAGTGCCATATAATAAAAAATACAATTTCATATTCATAGTCTACAGATTTCTTAGACGACTTAACCCTCTAGGCGACAATAGGAGTGCCCTCAAATTGGATGGTAGTGCTTCTTGTTGAGAAACAATATCATCCTTAATTGGAGCCTTGTTCATAGGAAGTGTGTTTGATGAAGCCCCTATTGATGCCTCACCTTTTGCTTCTTCATTTGTTGTTATGTCTACTGCTCATTTTGCTACCTCTCTTTCCAAATCAACAATATGATAGACAATAAACATGGGCTTCACATCCATTGTAATACAATTTGAATACTGGTTGATGTCATTGAGGTCAATCACCTCACGTGTCTCCTGCCCCTTGAACCTTGCATGCAGACAAAAGTTATATCACACAAAGAAAAAGGTTTTTCAAGTGCTTTGAGTCAATCTGTTGCACTTTCTCGTATAAATGGTTTGAAATGTGATCCAACTGTGCTCACACTCATAAGAACTACAAGGCTGGGACAAATTGTAGATGGTGAGGTTTTGAAGATTAGGTGTCACTACGCCAAAATCTTCCCAACACGAATCTACAGGGACAACAATTATAACTTTGTTGCTTAGTAAATTAAAGATAAATTGAACTCAAACATGAAACTTAAATCTTAGTTATCATGTATATTTTTTTTTATAATTGTAGAGTTGCTCTTTTCAAATGTATAGAGGTGAAGAAAATAATCTCTTCTTTGCACCCTTATAAATTTGCAACTTGACATGAATAATGTCTCTAAGGCTTTTGTTAGGGACCATCCTCTCCAAACATTTGTTGAGGCTATCAATAATCTCCAAATCTACCCTAAATGAGCTGATGCAGAAAAGCTATGAGTTCAGGTAGTAGGCAGCAACATGAATTTGTTGGTGGTGTTGTTTGCTCACTTTTGATCAATACTGTGCCAAGCGGCTTATATTTGTTTGTGTTTGTTCCATAGAATGTTGTATGGCCTTCTTGGCATTGCACATGACCTCATTTAGAAAAGCCATAGATATTTTCTCTCCATCCATGAGCTGTAGAAGTCTAAATAATGCCTCTGGCAGCTAAATCAAGAGTATATTTTTAAAAAAATCACACTAAATCAGAAAAATAAATATGTATTCAGAAAATCAGCAAACTGGGAAATTAGAAAATAAGAAAAACCAGTTTTTTTTAAAATCTAAACTTACCTTGATGATCTCATCTATATGTTGATCAAACAAATCATCAAAAATTGTTATCACAATCCTTTTTCCTTAAGTTTTCTTTTAGTCAGAACTGTAGAAGCACTTGATTCTCACAAACATTTACTTAAGAGATGGTAATCAATATGCAATGCTTTGGAATGTGATGAATTGTGTGACAACTACACAAGCTCTTTTCCATTGGTGTGGTCTCTTATAATATTTAAGACCCATATGTGGTTGTAGATGTATTTCATAATCTTCCTTGTCTTACACAATAGTTTTGATCCATCCATGTTTGCCTATATTTTCAAGGAGGAGGCCAGTGCAATGGGTGACATAGGGAGTCCACAAGCTTATTATCTGCCTCACCTCAAGAAGTCTACTAGTTGCATCGTCCGTCTCAACTTGCAGAACATATTCCACACCTCTATCACCTCCTCATCCAACATGTCGCATAATGTCTATATATTTTTCACTTCATTTGAGGAATCAACTAACTTCAAGAACATCATCTATCAACTTGAATCCATGAGGGAGTTGATTAGTGTGTTTTTTTTCCATCCACCCATCCATAAGAGACAATAGTGCAGCCCTTCATTTCCCAAACCTCCTTTTGTTCTTGAACTAAAATGCCAATGTCTTTGACGACGTACTCTAACAATGGGTTATTCAACTCATAAGGATCAGTGCCTTGGATCCCTTTCTTGCCATGATCATTGTAATACCTAATTTTGGCACATACCGACTTAGCCTCATGATGTTCTCTTGATTCCATGTAGTACCTTCGAATGAAGGTTGCATACTAGGAGTGTTATGAGGAACAAAGAAACCTAAACAATAGCTGCCTGCAGTTTCAGAGCCCTGTATTTGTGGCAGTATGAAGAAGTCATGACAACTGCCAATGCCTCAACTACCTTTACATTCTATTGTTTTTCTTTTCGTCTTAAGATGAAAGGAGTGCTTCAACCTCATTGTCCATTGCATTGCATATTGCAACATTTCAACCATTGGTCTGCACAAGGTGAAATTGGAGCTGGTTGATGTCTTCCCTCATATGCAGCCTGCAAGAGTTGCATATTATCATTCTTGAATTTCTACCTGTTGTGCTATGTTTCCAAGTATGGTGCTGCCACTTTTGTTGGTTCTAGATGTCACTTTTCATCCGGAAAAATCAAATGAAACTTTATTATAACAGAAAAACTATAAAATTTGAACAAAAAATCTAGCAGCTGCATTAAACTAACTGAAAATCAGAAATAAAATACTGACAATTAAAACTTAGCAGCTAGAACTAAGATTAGAAATTAGAAACAAAACAAAAAATTGTTATTGTGATGATACATGTCAAATGCAACTGATAAGCTCACTAAACTTGATCAATACTCCACAAATTTCCTTCAAACAAATGCTCACTGCTCATAGATAGATAGATAAAAATTTTACGTCCACGAAGCTAAACATAGCCTATGGGACAGCAAGGCAAACTAGGCTAACGTCAGTAGCTCGGTGCGTTTCTTGTGCAAGCTGATGATGAGCCCACCTAATTTCTCAATGTACTCCTCGCTGAATAGGTTATGCCAAGAGCTATCCGATATAGTAGCCACAAATTTATCCCTGTTGTTCTTGTAGGCTTCACATTCTAAGATAAAGTGATGTTCGGTTTCCACTTTCCCAGAGTTACAAAACAATCAAATTCTCTCTTCCCAAGCCTCCTTTAGCCTCTTCCAACGCCCGGTCTCACAGCGGAGTTGATGAGAGTTGGTTCTTAGCTGGGCAATAAGAATTTTAGCTCTCCAAGCAATGTTGGCACCTATGTACACTTTTTGGAGTTGATCACATGCGGGGTTGAACTCATTGATATAATATATTTTCTTCCTTCCAATCCCATTTCCCCAATTTCTCTTGTAAAATTTCTCCATAACGAAGACCTTTATTTCTTTGTTATTTGTGGGGCACATATTGAATTGAATATTCCATTTCCTCATCCACTTGATGTTTTGTTGCATCCACGTCTTTTTTCGTTTACACAATGTATCATTGAAGACAACGTTAGGCCATCTATCTCCTTCCATTTTTTCGATTATTTTTAGATAGCTTATTAGGCGAACCATAGCAAGTGCCTCGATAGGTGCAGCCTCCATTTCGCTTAGCATGATACCATATGGGACGGTGCTTTTAATTTTAAATTTGCTTGTGATCAAACGCTTTGGATTCCTTTGATTTGCTTCCATTGTGCTATTGAAGTGCTGCCGGCCCATAATTCACACCTATAGAGAACAACCGGCAACACAAGAAGACCAAACAAGGTTTGAATAGTTTTCCAATCCCAAACCTCCGCTTCGCGACACCTGTTTTGAAGAGCATAAAATGTCTTCCATCCACCTAAAGTCCTTTTATTTCCGCAACCTACCCAACTTAGATGTTTGTTGAAAATTTGAAATCAATGCCGAGATATTTATACTCCACAACTTCCTCAAGAACGCTGCCACTAAAATAAAACTCATGTTGATGTTTTTTATTATTAGAGAAAACCATAACTTTAGTCTTGCAGATATTGACCTGCATCCCCACCATACTGCAAAAGCGCTCGAGAGAAAATAAATGTTCTTGCAACCCACAGGCAGATTTGGCAATCAAAATGAGATCGTTTGCATATAGGAGCAGCTTTATTACAAATTCACCTAATTGGATACCCTCACCATTTCGCATGTTTAACCACTCTTCAAGTTTATCAATATATAAGGCAAACAAAGTAGGAGATAAAGGACAACCTTGTTTGACCCCAATATCACTCCTAAAACATTCTGAAATGCTAGTTGAGGTTCTGATTTTGACTTTCACTTCTTCATACATCCTATGAACAGCTGCCCTGAGATGCATAGGAATCCCCAATTCTTCCATCCTGAGCCAAAGCTTGTCCCTAGGGACAGTGTCAAAAGCCTTTTTAAAGTCAACAAAACAGCAAAAAACCTCCTTTTTCTCCCACCTTTTTTCGATAATGTGCCTCAGAGTGACACAGTGATCAACCGTTGAGTGTTTTGGCCTAAAACCAGCTTGCCCTTTTGCACGCTTATGGTTTTCTTCCGCCCATTTTCTGATCCTAGATTCTATCATGCTGCCAAAAAGTTTTGCAAAGAGAGGATTGATCATTATAGTCCCGTAGTTGGAGGGATTGTTGACATCACCACTCTTAAAAAGTGGTATTGCAAGGCTGATTGCCCAATCTTTAGGAAACCCCTCTTGGCTGATATTGTTGAAGATTTTTGTAATGTGTGGTGCAAGGGTTTTCATACCCCACTTGAGATATTCCGCTTGAAGCTCAACTAGGTCTTTTGCTTTACCCGCACCCAACTTCTTAATACCCATCTCTATCTCTCGCACGGTGAAAAGCGTTGTAGTATCATTGACCAAGGGTGGCTGGTCCACTCCACCTTCCTGTTCATAGAGTTTTCTAGCAGAGTCGAGCCATTGAGTGGCTGTAATATTATTTTCAGTTTGTTTCTTCCTTGGTTGGAGTTCTTTCCAAAAAAGTTTGGGGTTATTTCTACTCAAGGAAATTAGCTCCTCTCTCCTTGTGAACATAAAATCAGTTTTCTTCTTCTTTAGGATTTGTTTATAAGCCTTAATGTCAAGGTTTGTTTTGTTTGACTCCCTTAGATTTCTTCTGGCCATCTTGCATTCCTTATCAAACACGCATTAACTAGGAAACAATTAATTTCAATTTTTTTGTTTTTAGTTCTCTTGCATTTTGAGAGAGCCTCATGGATCAGACTTGATAACGCATGGCTATTGACAACATGCCTGTGCATATGCATCCCCCTACAAAGTCTCTCAAGAGTAGCCCTGAAGATGTTACCGTTTTCTGAAGTCAACAGGATTCTACCCTGAGAAGGAGGTTGTTGAGGGCATTGGTTCTTTGCCCCAAGCTGCCTATCCTTTGCCCAACACAAATTTACGTACAGTGGTTTATGATCTGATTTGAGATCCCATATGTGTTCACCAATTGCAACTTCCTCAATTCTCTCATACAAATTTTGTGAACAAATAGCATAATCCACCACGCTTGCCCCGTTATATGTGTTGCAAGTGAAATTGCCCGATTTAGACCATCTAGCCGGACCATTGCAAATTATTAGATCAAAAGCGCCACATAGAGTGACCAATTCTTCCCCAAAATGATTGTAGCCTTTAGCATCTTCAGAAACTCTTTCCCACTGATGTTTTCTCTTTTCTGTGAGCCAAATAGGGTTACCATTTTCTGTATAGCTGAAAATACTGGCTTGACAATTTGCTATTCTAGCATTGAAATCTCCGACAAGAAGAACATCCCCATGCTGCGAAAAAACATCTTTTTTTAAGGCAGCATAAGGGTCATTGTGATCTAGGCCACAATTTTTATAAGCTTTAGATACCTGTGGAACAAAGTAGCCTTCAAAGATTACTGTTGTTTTCCACGCTTTTAAGCCATATGAATTGTTTATTAGAATCTGCCTTTTCCAACTGAATGACACGTCCTTCCCTTTCTTTTACTAGAACCATTATGTCTCCATGACCTTTACCATTTCCTGCTGCCTCATTCCACATTGCCAGCTTCCAGTAGCCTTCAAACAATGGAGTCTTACATCCTTCATGCTCATGTGTCTCTGTGAGACAAATAATGTCTTTGCCTTCCGCAATAGGTTCTAACCCAGGCCCACGCCTCCACGGATAACCTCTACAATTCCAACAAACTAAACTTAAGGAAGCCTAGGCTGAATTTGATTGCTATTTGTTTTGATGTGGAAGACTCATAGTTGAGTTATTATCTTTATGAGTGAATGCTGGTCTTGTTGTATCGCTGCCTGCTGAAGTGTTTGTTGTCACATCTTTACTGCCCACTTGCTGCTCTACATTGGGGCGGTGGCCAAAATGAGCAATAACTACTTTTCCCTTGAACATCCAAACCCTTTTGCCTTCATTTCTAGCTGTTCTGATTTTTTCCGTTTCCATCCTTATTTCTTCTTGCTGTCTCATAGTTAGATCCTCCTCTAAAAAGAAGCGAGAACCCCTCAAGAGTTGTTTTTTGCTCAGTAAATTCTGTTTGTCAAGAATGCTGGGCATGACTACTTTGATGGGCCTATCTCTCTCATCATATGATTTGCCAACCCTCCAAGCTTGACTGATTTGACCTTGCCGCAACAACACTTCTTGTAAGAGTCCCTCGTTAAGTCAAGGGTGTGTTCTCCTTCACCATAATCTTTTACCCCTTTGATAATTATATTAGATGGCCTAATCTGCCTTTCCTTGACCTCCCTGTCTTGTGTGTTCTTCACGTGAGTTTTTGCCTCTTCACCCTCACATGCAAGGTGTTTGCTATTTTTATCCCAAGTTTTGGTAACTTCAGAAAAACTTTTTTTCTCCTCTTCAGACCCCGCCTTTCCAAACAAACTAGCATGATGTATCGGTACCTCCTTATCGTGAGATATCTCAGTATTTGTTGTAACCTTGTTTGCTTCCAATGCAACTCTCGAGTTTTGCCATTCATCCTTCATGTTCTACCATTCAAGCTTCCTAGCTGATAGTGTTTCTTGCAACATTGAGATTTGAACTTTTAAAGCATTGTTATTGTCGGTAAGGGATTTATTTGTTGCTGTCAGGAAACGTATTTTGAGGTCACTTTCTTGCTCTTTAACCTCTAGAAGTTCTAACCTCTCCTTGGCCATCAAGAGTTCTTGTACATAAAGATTAGGACACCAAGCGAGAGGTGTAGAAGTAGAGCTGTAAATGACTAGGTCTACAAAGTTACTGTTGCCGCACAAATGACTGTTGCGACCTAAATATGAAGGAGGGCACATTTTGACTCCATCTTTTTGTCTTGTCTCCTTATATCTCTTCTGACCATGTTTTTTCTCATGTGACCATTTCATACGGGCGAGTCTGTGTTTTAAAATGCCTTTAAACTGTTTGACGTTAACCCAAATATATTTTCCTGTCTTGCCAAGTGAGGCAATTTTTACTTGTCCCAAATGATTAGTTTCAAAGTGCACCAGAATTTCTTGACCGTTTTTTACCAATGAAATGGTTTGTTTTCCCATTGTTTGTATTTCCATTGTTTGTTTTTCCATTGACCGAAGGACCGGGAGAAAGAGACAGAAAGAAAAGACAACAACAAAAACAAATATAAAAATAAATGTTCACACCTTGAAGCTGCTTATGCTTGACAATCTGGGCCCTAGTCTAAAAGGCTGCCTCTTTCTTGTCGTAGAGTGGGCCCTTGCCCTTTGAGAAAGAAATGGTTTTGTAATGGTGCCTGCCTGCGTGCCCACTTGTGGGCCTTGCTGCTCACCTGACTGGATTCTTGTCTGCGTGTCCACCTGCGGGCCCTGTTGTTCACCTGCATGCTCACCCTTTTCTAACCAAACATTCTGACAAATTCCCAAAAATATTCTTGCCTGCGTGCCCACCTACGGGCTCTGCTGCTCACCTGCGTGCCCTGCTGCTACGAGTTGCGCCTGCTCACCTGCGAGCTCACCTACGTGCTCACCTGGAACTGTTAAGAAAAGGTTCTGAAAGCCAGCCTACTCGTCATCATGTGTCTGTTGAAGAAATATGCCACGAAGGGGCTCGTCCCGCCGGGCATTGCAATTTAAGCAAAAAATGTTGAAGAAATCTATGTTGAATTGTTCAAAGGCTCAGAATAATGATTCAATAAATGACAAATTTGAGATTTTTTATGGGTAGACTGGTGTTTTTCCACCTGGTGAATTGTTCCCATGGACTTGAAAGTTACAGGGGAGTTATTAACCAGATTAATTTGCTTTGCAAGTACTCGCCCAAGGTATTCCCCTACAACCAGATTATATTTGGCTATTTATTTGACTGTACCAAATGACCTGCTGCACTTTGCACGTGACTCTTATGATGGCAAGAAAGAGAACAAAAACCAAACTTACCAGAATCTACAGGGACTGGCTGATGCAACTATTTGCATTTGTGAATGATGTTTGTAGAGAACAATGCTTGATTTATATACTTAGTCATGAATTTTTGTTAACTATTTGGGATACTTTGCATGCAGAGCAAAAAACTGGTTACAAGCTGGGAGCCTGTATGCAAAGAGGAGGCCTTTGGGAAGCTCTCATGATAAGAAACCTCATAGATTTAAGAATTTGTCATGAAAGGTGTCCCTACTGAAACCTAGTTTAAATGTAATTTTTAAAGCATTACCTCTTAGGAGTTCCAAACCTTACAGAAATGGTTTGTAACCATCACAAACCTTACTTAGAAATTCCACTCCTACACTTGACTCCACTTACAATACTTACCACTTTATCTGTGCAAGTGACATGCCTATACTTCCACCTCTCCATCATATTTGATAAGCACACATTGATTCTCCTTACTGCCTCTTAGCTTCTTTACAAGGTAAAACATACGTAAAGACAGGTGTAGATATTATGCTAAATCAAGTAGCTATGTGAAGATCTGAAATGTACCAATGACACCTCAACCATATGGAACACTTCCACTGTACCGAACGACACACTTCCACTGTACCGGATGGTACACCTCCATCGTACCGGACAACACACTTCCACCGTACCAGTCAACTCACTTCCACCGTACCAATAGCACACTTCCATCGTACTAGTTTGCACACTTCCATCGTACTAGTAGCACACTTCCACCATACCAGTCTACACACTTCCACCATACCGTGCACACTTCCACTGTACCATTCACACATCCACCGTACCACGCACCCTTCGATACTTTCGACACTTGCACCCTTCGGCTCCCTTCAATACTTAGCACCCTTCAACTCCCTTCAGCACTCTTCGACTCCCTTCGGCACTCGACACCCTTCGGTACTCAACCTTCGGCACTGCGCACCCTTCGACACTCACCCTTTAGTACCTTCGGCACTCGCACCCTTCGGTACTCGGCTCCCTTCGACACCCTTCAACACTTGGCACCTGACGACTAAATATTATACTTAATCTATTCATAAATATGAATGGCTATTATTATAATTCAAGGTAACGCAATAGATCGTAGATCAGAACATATGCAAACCACATAAATGAATTGCTATCAATTGGAGACATATATTCTCAGATTATATCCAAATGCACAAATTTGTCTTCGCAAGAAGACTTCACAAATTTGACACTGAAGTACACAATGAAATATCTGAAGCGATATCTCCAATGGCAGACTAGGGTGGTTGCTAACCACCGAAATTGCAATTACAAACTAGGGAGGGTCTTCCACCTCCGAAACTACACACAATTGGAATCGCAAATACACAAGAAAAGAAAACTCCATGACGACTTCCAACAATGCCAATCACGGCCTTATAAAGAGCTTTAGGAAGTTTCCCGAAGGGTTACAAATAGACCGACATATTTTATTTTTTATTTTGGCCCCCTATTATTTTATAACTATATTAATTAATTAAAGAAGTCCTTTATAATATTATTTAAATTTTGGGACCAATTAATTATTTAATTTAATTAAGTCACTTTATTAAAATTGGGGACATTACAATCCTCCTGGCCCAAAGATTGCTTGCCCTCAAGCAATCCACAAACTATCTGTCGTCTGACAAGCTCCAAGATCCCAAACCATGTGTAGACACCGATAGCCATATCCATTGAAAGCTCCATACTGCAACATGACCACATGCAAGCACCTAGATGTAGGCAAGAAGAGTAAATATCCATCAAGCTTCAGCTGCTCCACTCTAATATAAACGTTGTCATGCCCCTAGTCATCAGGATCCCACTGAAGCCAATCATCAAACACATCAATGGCCGAATCCCCTGCTATCATGCGAATAAATTGCTTTCCAAAAAAGATAGTATGGAATCTTAAAGCTCAACTGCAACTTGTTCTTCCCATGTAGATGCCACCCACCAGGAGATATGGCAATCATGCACGTCTCATGATCATCCAAAGGAAAAACTCCATTCTCAACCAACTATAGACTTTGCTCATGAAAAGGATCACTAATAGTGTCTGCGTCTCCATGCAGTTTATTGACCAATGTTGGCTTGGCAAGCTCCATGCAAGTACCCTCTTCAACCTTGTTTCTATCATGTAGGCTTAGGTTTTCACCACTTGTAGGCTTAGTAGCAGATTCTTGCATATCCTCATGTGGCTCTTCATCCTCCTCAGCACTCTTATTGCTTTCACCAACTTCCTTAGCCTTGTGCGATTGAGACTTCATTTTTTCTTCACAACGATTGAATACATTATTGACCAATCTACATGCCGCAATAGAAGGAATGCATTCTTGATTATGAATAGCCCATATCATAGATATGATAGGTTGGGATATTACATCTATCCCCTCAATACATGAAATCATAATACTCTCCATGGTGGAAATTTTTTTATTATCATGGTGCTCCTTTATCGTGACCAAAAATGATGAAACATATCGTGGATCAAATCTTGCAATCCCAGATCTAAGAGGAGGTTACTCTCTTGATTTTTGCACAGATCTCCAGTATTGTATATCTCCCAGCAAATGGATCACTGAAAGCTGTCAATAATCAAGTACAATATCTCTATCGTAGTGTTATCATCATACGGTACTTGAGGAGCCGAGATTCTAAAAATATCACTTACACATGTAGCTGCTAGCTTGATTTCCTTATCATGGTGTCTCAAAACCTTGGTTGTCTTAAGGCGATCTCAATCGGAGCAAGGACTTGCTGTATAAACATTGAAGGTGATTGGTCCACCTTATTCAAGCACGCTTCTAATATATCTAGTGGAAGGTCAATACCATCACTGAGTTCTTTTCCAATCCTTTGTAGTGCCTTCAACCACCACTGTCCATCGTTGGGCGCCATAGTGTGATCCAAATCCCAAAACTCTCAATCTCCCCAATAGGCTGGCAAGATCACCAACTCTGATACCACTGAAATGTACCAATGACACACCTCAACTGTACAGAACACTTCCATCGTACCGAACGACACACTTCCGTCGTACCATGCACACCCTTTGGTACCTTTGGCACTTGCACCCTTCGGCTCCCTTAGGTACTTGGCACCCTTCGGCACCCTTCGACACTTGCCACCCTTCGGTACTCAACCTTTGACACTCTGCACCCTTCGACACTCACCCTGCGGTACCTTCGGCACTCGCACCCTTTGGCACTTAGCACCCTTTGGCTCCCTTCGGCACCCGTCGATACTTGGCACCCTCGGCTCCTTTCGGCACCCGTCGGTACTTGGCATCCTTTGGCTTCCTTCGGTACCCATCGATACTTGGCACCCTTGGCTCCTTTCGGCACCAGTTAGTACTTGGCATCCTTTGACTCCCTTCGGCGCTTGGCACCTAACAACTAAATATTATATATGAATGGCTATTATTATAATTCAAGGTAACACAATAGATCGTAAATCAGAACATATGCAAACCACAGAAATGAATTGCTATCAATTGGAGACTTATATTCTCAGATTATATCCAGATGCACAAATTTGTCTTCGCAAGAAGACTTCACAAATTTGACAATGAAGTACATAGTAAAATATCTGAAGCGATATCTCCAACGGCAGACTAGGGTGGTTGATAACCACCGAAACTGCAATTACAGACTAGGGAGGGTCTTCCACCTCCAAAACTGCACACAAGACTCAATTCCAATTGGAATCGCAAATACAAAAGAAAAGATAACTCCACGACGACTTCCTACATTGCCAATCATGGCCTTTAAAAAAGCTCCAGGAAGTTTCTTGAAGGGTTACAAATAGGCCGACATACTTTATTTATTATGCCCCCTTTTATTTTATGACTAAATTAATTAATTAAAGATGTCCTTTATAATATTATTTAAATTCTGGGAGCACTTAATTAATTAATTTAATTAAGTCATTTTATTATAATTGGGAACATTACAAGATCAAGCTGGGATCATGTAATGTCCCTTCTCAAATGACAGGCCATAGGGAGTCAAATTCTAGCCTGCCATATTCCCTAGGGTAGAATAAATAATTAATAAAGGGAATATTTGAAATATGGCCAAAAACTAATGTACAATGAATAATTATTATAATTGTTCATTATAACTTAAAGAGGGGCCATCTTAAGTTATAATGCTACTTCTTCTAGGCGGCATCAACATGGGGTTATTTAATATTAGTTCTTGCCATAGGCAGGTAAACTATTGCATTCATTTAGTTTTGAAATGCAATTAATCTGACCAATAGAATTTTAGAATTTTTTAACTTGTAAAGTGCATTATATTGTTTATAAATTTTTGTATATTTATAAGATCTAAAATA